>CAUYON010210931.1:0-17312 GCA_963573935.1 Arctocebus calabarensis | reverse complement strand
CGCGTTACTCGAGTCGTGTGTGCGTGTCCCGCCTCCCCTCCCTCGTTCTCCCTATCTGCTCTCGCCGTCCCCCCACCCCTCCCTCCTTCTCTCTCTTCTCCCTTCCCTCACCCCCCACCATGTACTAGGTCATTAATTGTCCTCATATGAGATTGAGCACACAGGATTTTGCTTTTCCATTATTGTGATGCTTTCCTAAGAAGACTGTGTTCCACTTCCGTCCTGGTTAATACAAAGGATGTAAAGTTTCCACCTTTTTTAGTGGCTGAATAGTATTCCATGGTGTACATATACCACAGCTTGTTAATCCATTCCTGGGTTGGTGGACAAACATTTAGGCTGTTTCCCCATTTTTGTGAGTGTAAATTGAGCTTTGATAAACAGTTTAGTGCAAATGTCCTTATGGTAAAAGGATTTTTTTCCTTCTGGACAGATGCCCAATAATGGGATTACAGGGCCAAATGGGAGGTCTAGCCTGAGTTCTTTCTTTCTTTCTTCTTCTTCTTCTTTTTTTTTTTTTTTAGTGATAGAGTCTCACTTTATTATCCTCGGTAGAGTGCTGTGTTGTCACTGCTCACAGCAACCACCAACTCCTGGACTTAAGTGATTCTCTTGCCTCAGCCTCCCAAGTAGCTGGGACTACAGGCACCTATCACAATGCCTGGTTATTTTTTGTTGCAGTTTGGCTGGGGCTGGGTTTGAACCTGCCAACCTCGGTATATGGGACCTCACCCTACCCACTAAGCCACAGACGCTATCCCTAGCTTAAGTTCTTTGAGAGTTCTCCATGCTTCCTTCCAAAAAGGTTGTATTAGTTTGCAGTCCCACCAGCAGTGTAAAAGTGTTCCCTTCTCTCCACATCCACGCCGGTATCTACAGCTTTGAGTGTTTGTGATGTGGGCCATTCTTGCTGGGGTTAGATGGTATCTCAGTGTGGTTTTGATTTGCATTTTTCTATTTGTCTGTCTTCTTTAGAGAAGGTTCTATTCATCGGTCTTGCCCTTTGATATATGGGATTATTAGCTTTTTAAATGTGGATTAATTTGAGTTCTCTGTATATCCTAGTTATCAAGCTTTTGTCTGATTCAAAATATGCAAATATCCTTTCCCATTTTGTAGGTTGTCTATTTGCTTTGGTTGTTGTCTCCTTAGCTGTGCTCTTTTATTGCTGGTTGGTTGAGATTTCAGATGGCTTCAGCCTTGGCTAAAACTTGGTGACAACCTCATGACAAACTCTGAGCCATAAATGTCCAGCTGAGTCATTCCTCATTACTGAGCCACAAAACCCAGATAATTAATGGAAGCCAGTTTATGCTACTAATTTTCAATGCAAAAATAGATGAGTAATACAAATGGGAAAGGAAAAATAAAAAAGAATATATAAATATCAATATACGATATATGCAGGTATGCATACGTAATACAGGATATATGTGTGTAGATTAAAAAAGAGGAAGCGAAATCCTATTTTCCACAAATAAATTATTGTATACATAGAAGACTTAATAGAATAGACAAAATAAAAAAGTGGTTTGTCATATTTGTACATAATATGAAAAATAAATAAGAATTTCTAATATCAACTGTTAAAATTTTTAATTGTAAATGATAGTATAAACAATACAGATGATTTCATTTGTAGTGGAAGGAAAATCTCATAACCATAAACTAGTGCAACAAAAGAAATATCCTGTATATATATGTGCATGTGTCTGAGTGTGTGGATTTATATAAACATCATTGAAAGACATGAGTATAAATCTAATGAACACATGGATTACAGGCATGGACAGGAAGACTCAATTTCATAAAGGTGACAATAATTCTAAAATTGATTTATGGGTTAAATGTAGTTTAAATCAAAAACCAAAACGAGATTATATGGACCTGAGTTTATTCCTAAATATTCTTAATTTTATGGGTGGTAATAACAAGGCCACCATACCAACAAACTTCTGAAAAGGACATTGTGGAGAAGCTTGCTCTGTTAGAGAAAGATCTTAAGAGGTTTATGTAAATCATTCTTAAATAGTCATAGGGACAGGAGCTAGAGTTCAAGGTAGAAAGAAACCACCAAGAAGAGGGTGATGGTGAGAGAAACACAGACATAACTTTGTTGGTTTTTAAGTCTGAAGTAGATATCTTATAACAACAATATTTGCCAACGTGTGGGGATTAAGTATATGGATGTTTATTACAATAGTATCTATATTCTTTGTATTCTCCAAATATCTCCAAGACATATAAGACAAGTTCTGTGCCAGTGGCCCTTCTGTGGCGCTCACCAGAATTCCAAACCTTGTAACCTCCAGCCATGTCTTTAGGGTGGTCAGTCTTTGCAGATCATGTGGATAATGGATTGAGCACCGGTCACCAGTTTTATCAGGCTGTGACCCCTGGATGTGTCGAGGCATCTAAAGAACATCAGAGTGGGGCTGCTTTTCCTCTGGGCACACTTGGAGAGCCCGCTGCCCATGGTTCTGAAGCCCACCCTGCTGGACGGAGCACCCAGAGTGTGAGGAGCCCCAGGACACACCAACCTTGCATCTGCACGAGCTGCCGTGCTGAAGACCGTTCCCCAGTTTTTGCTGTGTGGCCCTGGGTCCTTGTTTGCTCCACGAGAAAGAATCAGTTCATTGAGCTCTTTCTCAAATCTGAGGAGACTCAAACGCACTGTGTAAGTGAGAGTGATAAGAACATGTATGGCGGCGCCTGTGGCTCAAAAGAGTAGGGCCATATGCCAGAGTTGGCGGGTTCAAATCCAGCCCCGGCCAAAAACTGCAAAAAAAAAAAAAAAAAAAAAAAAGCACTGCACATGTAATTTGCTTAGTGATCTCTTATGATGGGTATTTTAAACCTGATTTCATGCTAATACATAAAATAACCAGATCTGTCTTAGTCAAGTTACACGCATGATGATCAACCCTAAACTGATGATTTTTTCAGCACAACAGAGATGCACCTGGAAACCAGCCAATAAAACTGCAGTGAAAAGCAACAATACATGTCTTATTTTCTAATTAAGTAGTAATAGAATCTTTATACTAGTTTATGAGGCAATAACCCAGTTCCTGGGTGGATAAACCGTATGGCTGATGACCAAATTCTGCATCCTGAGAGTGAAAGTAGATTATTTTCCAATAAAGTAATTCCTTAGAAACATCAGTGCTTTAAAATGTTGTGTTGGCAAATCCTTTTAGTCTTTTTGAAAGGCCGGATAAGGTGACTATCTAGTCTAAATACACGTAAAGCCTTCCCTCGCCCTAGGTTATCTGCGGCTGCGTGGAGTCAGGAAATAGGAAGGGAATGAGGAAGGTAGATAGTGAAGAAAGAAGGTAGAAATCATGTTAGTGATTATTCTCTGTGTCTTATTTTAGTTTTAGCGAAAAAAAAAACCATGTGAATCGAGAGATCCAGCTTGTACTAGGACTTTTTTTTTTTAAACTAGGGCTTATCAAATTTGAAGGCTGTGTTTTAGGTTAAGTTGTATTCAGTTGCATCCGAGATGCTTGATTTATTTATTTTGAGATGGAGTCTCACTATGTTGCCCTCGGGAGAGTGCTGTGGCATCACAGCTCACAGCAACCTCAAACTTTTGGGTTTAAGTGATTCTCTTGCTTCACTCTCCCGAGTAGCTGGGACTACAGGTGCCTGCCACAATGCCTGGCTGTTTTTTTCTTGTAGTTGTCATCATTGTTTAGCAGGCCCGGGCCGGGTTCGAACCTGCCAGCTCTGGTGTGTGTGGCTGGCGCCCTAACCACTAAGCTATGGGTGCCAAGCCTGCTTGATATTTTATGCCAAGGCTTTATACTATAAAATTGTTAATCTAAAAGGAGAATGATGTCACCTTTAAGAAAATGCTACTTAAAGTTTGAAAAGTTTTAACTAAGGATTTTACTTAATTTATGAGTAGCAAAAATATGTATTAAAATTTTGTTTTCAGAAACTATTATGAGTAATGTAAAGATAGTAAATAAAAATGTATACGATGTATTGCAAAAATATCTTCTCCACAAAGAGTGACGGTGAAGAAATCTGCTTATAAACACAGAGGCCTCGAATTTTCATTATGCAGCTTGCTGATTTGGGAATACTGAATCTAGACTTGAGGTAAGCACTGGAGCTGATAAAGCTATTCCACTTGGAGTACTTTATTTTTCATTATATCTCCAATACTAATGTGATTAAAAACAAAATTACATTTAAATTGTTATGTTACTGTTCATGTTTTTCATTCCAGGGAGAGAATGAGAAATTATGTTGCATCCCAGCATTCTTAAGAATTTCTCTGGGCACTAAAAGTCACCTAAGAAATCAAATTTGTGCATGCAATAAATGGAATTACTTGGGGACCCATTTATCATTAAAAAAGCATAATGGAACCTGAGCTGCAGAAGGTTATGCCAAAGTAGCATTTTGTGACTTGCTGCAAATCCTACTGATTCCATAAAGTAGTGTTGACTGATGGGTTATTTAAGGGATGTGGTGCTATTGGAAAAACTCACACCACCAAAGGGGGACTGTTTTCTCAAATGCATTTGTAAGTGAGAAGTTTTCAATCTATCTCTCCTCCACACTCATCACTTCAGCAGTCTTGCTAATGTGGAAATGAATGAATATCTATCACCGTATTTTTATGAAAAAGATCAACATCAGCATTATAAAAACATACAAGCAATGTAGGGACATACAAAAGTCAGGGCAGAAGTTTACCAAAAGTCCTCATCGTTTAGAAAAATGTATTTCCAAATCTCTTGAAGCCTGTTGGCTGATGCACATGGCTAGAATCGTAGGAAATAGGTAAATAGACGAAGATTTTAAAATGTGGGACCATGGTCTGCACAGAGCTTTTCTAGGATATGCTTTAATTTGATTGAATTCATGACATGATCAATAGATGTAAAATAGGATATAATGAAGGGAATACTGAAATTAAGATACATGTGTCCTTATTGTCAGGGGCACATTGCTAAGAGATATTTATAAAAATATTGGGCATATTAAGAAATAGGAAATAAAGTTGTAGGCGACTGACCACCTGCTAGCAAAAACAGGGTCATCTCACTCAATGGTTTGCACTTGACTCCTACTTACCAACTTTGTTAAAGTGGGCAGCAATTATGTTAGTAGCTTAATTCTCACAGTTGTTCTGTCTCAGTCCCAATTTTAAACACACACACTGCTCTATTCTTCCCCTTTGGTCCCAATTTTTCTATGCTTGGGATCTCCTTATTATTTATTTCAACTTGGTTTGTTTTTATATTCTCTCTCTCTGCTGTCTTTTTCCTCTCCCCCCACCAAGGGCTTGCACATGCTTGTTACCTTCCATCCTCAGGGCACTTTAACTTTTAGTACCTCCTTGAGATGTTACAAATGTGTGAAGACAGTTTAATTTTTCTCAAATCTCTTAAATCCAAATGCTCCTTATTTTGGAGATTATTTCCTGGTTCTAATCATCGTATGTGTACGATTTGGACTTCTTGCTTTCCAAATCTTACGTTATCATGCTTGGAATTTTCCTTATCCTTCTCAGGAGGTGGAACCAACCTCCCCTGAGTGTTGTGTTTCCAGCTTGGTATCTGTAGCTCCTGTGTGAGAAAGGGCTAAACCTGCACACCTGGGCCGCCCAAACCCTGAGCCTGCCCGGGACAGCCCGGTTTTCAGCACTGGACCCTGGACAGCTCCCGGGACTGTCAGTTCTGCTGGAAGGTGCTCCTGAAAGCCAGGGCCTTGAACCACACAAGTTTATGCTTATGATGTGATTTCAGTGAATACCTGTTTTCCTTCCAGGGGTATGGAGCTTCCATATGTGATCCCCAATAAAACTTTTTTTTTTTTTTGAGACAGAGCCTCAAGCTGTCACTCTGGAAAGAGTGCTGTGGCATCACAGCTCACAGCAGCCTCCAATTCCTGGGCTTAAGCGAATCTCCTGCCTCTGCCTCCCAAGTAGCTGGGACTACAGGTGCCCACCACAACACTCGGGATCCCCAATAAAACTTAATACAACCCCGGACACCAAGGCTCTGTAAACACCCTCTGCAGGCCATGCTTCACACATACATCACATCTGGGAAGAATAAATGTGTCCGGTGTGACTGAGACACCTGGAAGCTGTGATAATTTTCCCTGGGCTTTCCTTCATTTACCTTTTCTCTTGGCAGAATTTACTCCATGTTCTTTGCTGTGATAAATGAATAACACCTGAGACATTCCTGTAAAAACAAAAAAACCTGAGGCCTAAGGGTGTTCGCGAAGGCTCCTGACACACACATCTATATTATACAATCGTACTGATTGATGGTTTGGCAAGTGATGACTGTGAATGAGAAATCGGAGACGGCCCCCTTGCCCTCTATCCCGTTCTACTACTGAAGGAGCTGTTGATAATTTGCCCTCATTATTAATTAAATAGATTATCATTCGTACTCTGGAAATGACTTGCAGCATCTCTTTACCTTTGATAGCCTGATCGTATTTATTGGCATTATCCTTGGGGAATGCCATGACTGAGTCACGGTGTGCTGACTTACAGACCGTGCTGCAGAGAGGTCTCCGCGGGGCCCTGGTGTCCAACAGCTGTCCTGTCCGGGCTCTGTCCCACAACCTCTGGCTTCTCCTGCTCAGCAGCCAACCCCGCTGCAGCTCCTCATGCTTCTTCTGACTTCTGTCTTTGGAGTCTTTCATTTGCCCATCACTAGGATGAAATTCACCCCTCATTTCAAGAAATCCACACATTTCTTTTATTCAACAGAGACACTGATACTCATCTATGTCAGAACATTCATGGTTGCAATTCTTTTTGTAAATTTATTTCACTAAGTGTTATGAGGAAAGTACATTGATGGCTCCATCAGCCACCTGGAACTGAAAGTCACTTCAAAATTTGTCACAAGATTTTTTATCTAATTCTTCTGATGCTAAGTGAAGAAATACAAAGGCTGGAGTGGAAATCACTGGGATTTGGGGGTGGGGACCCTGGGCCAGCGCTGGGCTGGTTCTGCTCCACCCAGGCGAGCTGCAGGACTTCTGGGAGGCCTCCTGTAATTGGTTAGAGGAACTACTTTCTCATCAATGAAATAAAGATGACTTTGCCTCCTTTTGAGATATTGTAAAAACGGTGTGTGTTTCTTTAAGTGGATGCAATAGTATCTCATGGAATCTTGGCCTCAGAGCACCAAAGCTCTGTTCAGATGGTTCAGGTCATTTGAAATAAAACCTTTCTGCAAAGCCTCTCATTTATTTCTCAATTTAAATCACCTGTGTCAATCTTCTCTTCTCCCCACAGTAGTTATTTGTTAACACTGTTTTCTGCGTGTTTTAATGTCCATTTTTCCTGTTGGCATAATTTCCTTATCTTCCCCCTTTTTAATCCTGGTTAGTTGTGTTTCTCATCTTTACTCCTTTTTTTTTTCAGCTAGTGGCAGGCTATACCCAATTCTCAACATTTGTCTTTTTCTTTAACTTTTTTGACTCTAACATTCCCCCGATAGGAGGTCCTTTCTGCAATTACAGGGAAATCTGCCATAGAAAATACAAGGTTGATTTTATTCTTTTCACTGAAGAATCTTTATAACTATCTAAATATATCCCACTCTGGACATTTTTATAAGAGAATCCTAGTTTATCCTCTAAATAGTTCTTACATGATGGTGTATCATCAGTGGAGCTGGGGTAAGTTGCTTTTGCATCTGTAATGAATCCACTTGTTCTTTTTGCTAGGCCTGTGGTGTGACAATTTTAATCCGTTTAGGGGTCTTGGTGGTTATTTGTTATCGTGGTTACAGCAGAACATCAGAAGCTTTCACTCCCTTCATAGAGAGGGTCCTTCTTTTTAGGACAGGGGTTGCTTTTCTAGAGGACTTTTCTCCACGGTAGACGTATGATATTGATCTGCACTTAACACAAGGAGGAACTGGCTAGCCCTGGAAGACTCCCCGTTATGTGGGTGGGAGAAATGAGAGACCCGGGTAAAAACGGGAAGGAAATGTGCACGGTGTCTACAAAATGCCCAATGTTTTACTAAAATCGACTCATCGACTTTGAAATGTGTGGTCACCACCATCCTGGGCTCAATCTCTCTCCAGAGGCATCACAACCAGGATTTTAATGGGACTGAGTCCTTTCTGAGTCCAAAGACTCTGAACCTGACTTGGCATTCTCAGATAAACAAACCTTTATAAAATACATATATTTCACTACGCTTGTTTGAAATGTGATGGCGGCCATGAAAAAATTAGGGTCGAAATACTCCTTTTAAAGGATACATTTGAACTTTCTAGAGCTGTGATGACATTTTAAATACTCTTATTTTAAATGTGTGAACCTTTGAACTATAATTTTTAAATATTTTACTATGGCAAATTTCTAATGCCTCTTAGTTTCTAATAGAAAGAAGTGCTAACTGTCCTAATAGACTTTACGTTGAAAAATAAAAGCTGAAACTTTTAAAATAAAATTATTAATAAATGGCATTCTGCTAAATACAAACATTAATACTCTTTAACATGTGATTAATATAACAAGGGATTGTAAAAAAAATTAAAACAATGGTTACTTAAGAGGATATGAGGGTCTTTCTCAAATTGGGTTACATTTATAAAAAAGAATAAATATATTTGTGTATACATGAAATGCTGACAATGTAATAATAAGAATTTAGAAAGAATAATCATTATTAAAGCATGAAACTTTCAGAATTATAGTTACCAAAATCAGAGCTGTGTTCTTACAGATCCTTTATGAGTAAAACTATACTTAAGTTAATATTCTTGGCATCTATATTTAGGAAAATTGTTTTTAGATGTTGACCATGGGAAAGTCTAAAGTGATAATCTCGTAAACTTGGCAGTGTCTTCTGTAATTTATCTACCTAAATTTTATCAACAAAGAAGGTTCTTAAATCACTACCTTGTGCGAAGAAGCAATAATTGAATTACATGAAACAATGTGTCACCTAGAAAATGTCTCTGCACCTGAAATCAGTGTAGACATAAGCCCAGTACCATGCTGGACAATGAAAGCTTATTTAATTTCTGTAGGGCCACAACTTAGTGGAACTTTCTCCCACCACAACACGAAAGTTGTTGTTCAAGCTTCTACTTTTATGACTCTGTTACAACTCCTCAGAAGCATTTAAAAATATGCAAATTAGTGTTAGATACATATATTATACATGCCAATATATAATATGTATTTATATGTATAAATGAATATTGTTAAATATTTAACTTATTAAGTATTTAATTGCAGTGTGATTAAAGATGGTCACCCGTTTTCTCCTGTAACTAAGAAGGCTAATAGCAGAGAAGTCCCTTCTGCCCATTGAAAACATTCTAAGACCCCCAGTGAAGGCCTGAAACTGCAGATAGTATAGACCCCATAGAGACTGTGCTGCTTTTTCCGATACCTACAAACGTAGGAAAAAGTGTAATTTATAAATTAGGGACAGCAAGAGATTAACAATAATAACTATTAATAAAATAAAACAATTGTAACAATGTAACTAAGAATGTGGTCTTTCTCATTTTCAAGAGTCTCACACTTGCTGTGATGATGTGACATGACACAACGTCTCTGTGATGACACAGGTGAGGCAAATGACGTCTCTGTGATGACACAGGCGAGGTGGATGACGTCTCTGTGATGACATGGGTGAGGTGAATGATGTCTCTGTGATGACATGGGTGAGGTGAATGACGGACTGGGGCACTGTGAGTGCAGCTGGGATCCTGGGGACTCTCTCATGCTCCCTCAGAAGAAGGGTCTTCTGCTTCAGGTGCTCCTGGTCATGGAGCTCCATCAATGTCATGGATTTTTAGAAGACGTCAGAAGCTGATGATGTCAATGGCTGGAGATCTCCAAGAGCTGAAGGATGTCTTCTGAAAACTCTTGCAGATCATTGTAATCAGAGGTTGCCATCTCTTTCTTTTCAACTCACAGAGGTTATGATTCTTTGTGAGCCCAGGAGCGACTTTGGTGCTGCACCCCATGTGAGTTGTATTCTTAGTTTTGTCCCTGACATCGGAGCATTTGAAACACTTAGGCAAGTTTTGGTGACGTCCATGTTGCTGGTTCTGCTTCAGCCATTTCTCCTCCTCCCTGCCCTCTGCAGAAGGCCCAAGGACCCCTCCAGCTCCCCGGTGGCTTGTGCTTCCCGACCGCGTCCAGGATGCTCTTGTCTCTCTTGAAGCACATCAGCACGTGCTCCTCGCCAACTCATCTTACTGCGTGACTGATGTTTTTTAACGTCTGCATCAATCTCTGGAAGCTTTCAAAATGATCCCCGACTTCACTGCACACATTCTCATGTCAGGCACGTGCAGCTTCTGACTTTAATTCACCCCTTCCAGTTTTGAAGAGTTATACTGCCTCACATGACCTTCAGCAGTGCTGTGTCCCAGGTAGGGCCTGTGGCCACTGTCAACTGAATGCCATCAAGTACCAGGCACGCGTGGCCTTCTCTCTCTCTCTCTTTTTTTTTTGTAGAGAAAGAGTCTCACTTTATTGCCCTCAGTAGAGTGCTGTGGCGTCACAGAGCTCACAGCAACCTCCAACTCCTGGCTTAGGCGATTCTCTTGCCTCAGCCTCCCGAGTAGCTAGGACTAGAGGCGCCCACCACAGCGCCCGGCTATGTGTGGCCTTCTCAAACCTGGTGATACCCTGGTCACCAGGGTGAAGGAATGACGATGTGTTTAAAGGTAAATACACATTTACCAACATTTTCATTTCCATAGGAAGCAGACTTAGAACACCCAGGGGCATTATTTATTAGTAATAGGACTTTAAATTCCAACCCTTTCTCTTCCAAGTATTTTTCCACTTCTGGGATAACACGTTGAACATTCCCTGAATTACGTGGCTGTCCCCAGCTCTGTGTGGCTCTTCTGGACACAGGCAAGAGCTCTTTGCTGTTTCCGAGAGTGGGCTGGCTCTGCCCTGGGTGCTGTCCTTCTCTCCTGTCCCACGGCTCTGCCACACGGCACCAGGGTTAGGCTGTCCCTCCGTGCTGGCCGCCAGGGGCCTTCTTCGCACGTTCAGGGATGTAGGTTCTGTGCGTCTCCTTCTTTACAGGGCCTGGTTCCCTCCCCTGAAGACTTGCTCTGGGTGGTGTCCTTCCTATTTAATCAACTTCAACTCTGCTGGAAACACGGCAGCAGCTTCTTTACTAAAAGACACAGCCTCTCCAGTGTTTCTTACAGTTTTCAGGTTAAACCCGTCCCTGAACCTCTACTCGCCACACACGGCTTGGGTTTCCCACTTCACAGGCCGTCTCACTGAGGTCTTCAGACAGGCCCAGTATTTTCTGGTGCAAAACGTGGCTCTCATAGGAACCCCTGTCTGTGCGTGTCTCCCCTCCGTGGACTATTCCTGCACTGTGGCCGTAACTTCTGCAGTTTGAGGTGTGACAACAGAATGAGCATGAATTTCTAATAATGTTCTTCAGCTTCATAGATAGAAGATTCTTTCTTGCGTAGATCTTAGCAAACTCAGCGTAGAATTTTTTCTTATCAGGTAAAGAACTTTCACCTGTTCCCATAACAGAAGCATTTTCTGGCTTCTACTTGATATATATATGTAACTGAATTGCCAGCATCACTATTCTTGAGCTTTGGGGCCTTTAATTAAAAGAAGAGTGACCCAAACATAAGTACCATAGAAATATTTAAATCTTACCAACATAAGCTCCAACACAAGCTCATTTATATTATTTATATTAAATTTTTATCCTCATTTTACTATAATTAATTGTATCTTCATTTTACACCAATTATACTTCTATTTTTATTTTTACTTATATGTTACAATTCTTTATATTTCTTAATGGTTGATAAAATCATTTGTGAATTATCAATTTTTAAATTATTTTTCCCTCACTAGACAATACTTTACTACTGAATTCTATTTTTTTTTTTTGTAGTTTTTGGCCGGGGCCAGGTTTGAACCTGCCACCTCCGGTATATGGGGCTGGTGCCCTATTCTTTTGAGCTACAGACACCACCCTGAACTTAATTCTCGAGTTGTTCTTTCATGCCTTTAGTCTTTTCTGGATATATGCATACTTTTTCAACTTTTTCAGCAATTAGGTTTTGAATTATACTTGAAAATTATATTTCATCAGTATAGCAATAATTAATATTCATTGTATTCTTTATTCTCTTGTTTTTGTGGAAAGTTTTTCAATTTAATTTGTTTCTGTTAGACAATCTAATTCCTCCCCGCCAATACTTTATAATTTCTTTTTTTCTGGTATTTGTGTCATTTAATTTTAATGTGGCTATGTAAATGTTTGCATTTATTTCTCTTGCTTGAAACTCAATGGGCTTCTCCAAATCTAGGATTGATGATTCTCTTCATTTTTGGAAATTTCTTTATAATTAGTTCATTTAATACCAACTCTCATCTATTTTTTCAATTTTTTGTATGTCTTTAAGTGTCAGTATATCCTAAAATCCTTATACCTCTGACTTATATCTATGTCAATATCTTGAAAAGATGACTATTAGCTGAATTGCTAATTTACTTTTTGTTTTAAATTCCTGCTTCACAAAATGCACTGGGGAATTTCTTCTCCTTCTTTCTCCTCCTTCTTCTTCCTCTTCTTCTTCTCTTCCTCCTCCCCTTCCTTCATTTCAGTCACACAGTTGGTATTTAATCCCTCCCTGGCCCTGTAATTTTAGGTGTTGGAGTAGAAGAGTTTTATTGTTTCTTAGTATAGACATTTCTGGTTAAAAAACAGAACTTATTTTGTTATTTATTTTAAAAAAGAGAGATGGCAAAGATGTGACTGTCTGGACTTTTTATGACTTCATTGGAAGACGAATAGTATTTATTCATCAAGCAGGCAGCTAGTCTGAAAGTTGAGATGGCTCTTACTTGGATAGCTGTGTCCTGGGAGAGTGGGTACGTACACGCATATATGATGAATTTTATTAATAGAAGATATTTCAAAAAACATAGATTGGTATTCATGGTCATGCGTGTGGGGTTATAGCTGGTTTATGCATGAGGAGCTTAACAAGTTACAATAGCAAAACCACGCTGAAATCTGGGTATTAATGATGCAAAGATGGTTTGGTGTTTGATTCAGCTACAACAATGGTGCTAAGGGTCTTGCTTGTGGAGACTTAGGCAATGCAGATTCGTTCCAAGTGTGATGCTGGGGACTCCGCATGTTGCCTTTAAGGCATTGCAAGTCAAAGAGAAACAAATGACAATATTTGAGGGTTTTAATAAGGCTAAGGTCCAGGAGAGGTGTCTGACAATTCTGCCACGTCCTTTGCTGGACTATCATGCATGCGGTCCCAACTGACCTGTGAGTGATGCAGCAAACATTCAAGTACCCAGAAAAAGTGGGACAGTATTGAGAACACAGAGCTCTGCCTTAGTCAGAATAGTGGAAACCAGTGCTCTGGATTCAGTCATCGAAGGTCAATCTGACGTGGGCCTTAAGCAGAATAATACCAGGAAAGAATCTGTAGGAACATCCAGCATCTAGAAATGCCTCCCTATCATGTGCATGAAGCTCTTGCTCCCAACCAAGCAAAAAGACCTCTGGGTGATTTCTATTCTTCTATTTTTCTTTTGTATTACTTGTGTTCTTTCCTGGTACCTAGAAAATAGAAAAATAGAAGGAAACCTGAAAGGTGTAAAAATTGTCATTGGAGGGAAGACATAGGTAGGAAATGTTTCCTCACTGGACTTGATCCAAAAAGTTGGAAGTGGGAGAGAAAAGGAAGGCCCCAAGGGAGGGGAGGGCGGTGGGCCGGGATGCCCCAAAGGACAGAGGGGTGCCTGACAGGCCTGTCCGGGGACGCTAGTGCTTGGAAAGGGCATAAAGATTTATGGTGGCTTCTGTGGCTGTCAACAGAGGGTTATTTACATGATTAGTTAAATCAATAAGAATCAGTGACTTCTTCCAGTGTTCACAGAGGGCAAAGAGAAATCGATATATTAAATGAGCCAAAACAATATCACCAAATGCAAACAGTGTATGCTTGGTAATGGGGCAAAAATGAATCTACGGCTGAGATCTCAGAATGCTTTCTTGGTTTGCACAAGCTGTCCTGTGTTGGGGCATCTGAAATGGTCATGACCCTGGGCACGTTCACCCAGGCTCTGCTGTAAGGAGCAGGGTCAAGTGAGAATGGGCGCCATGCTCCCTGGGAAGGTTCTGTCTGCAGAAATTATTCACAGTGAGAGAAATAATCAGAATGAGCCTGTGAAAGGAGACTTTTAACCAAGCTAGGCTGTTGGGTCTGATAACCCTAAAAACTTTCAAACTGCCATTAAAAAACTATTATATTTATAAGGTTTTCTGTTTTTTTGACATAGTTAGAGTTGTTTTATAAAGGAAAAAAGTAAGAAAGGAACCATCTAGTTATTTGATAGGTGTTCATTTTAGTGTGAAAATTTTTGTAATAACCATTTTTTAACATTAGAGAGCTACATTCTACATTTTAATACACCTATATTAAGTTGAAAGTGGAATAACCTCTTAACAAACATTTATATCCTTATCACCACCATCTCAATCAAGAAATAAGACATTTCCATCATCCAAAAATGTCCTTGTGTCCTTCTCTCTAGCCCCTACACACTACCGCTCGGCTTTCTGACAATGTATTTTAGCTTTGTATCTTTTCTGGAATTTTGTCTGGATGGAATCGGCCATTGTGTTTTACTTTGCATCTGGCGTCTTTCACTTGCCTTAAGATTTTGGAATCATTTCTGTCACTGTCCATCAGAGATGCCTTCATTTCACTGCAGAGCAGTAACCCTGGGTCCAGATAATCATTTACATGGAATTCTTTCTGAAATGTGCCTAAATTACTCGCAGTACCTAAAGGGCACTTACTAGACTCTGTATTTTTGGAGCATGCAAATAAATACATAAACAAATGAATAAACTTAAAGCAATAGCTTGCAGACTTTTTAAAATCTTTGATCCTCTCTATGAAATACATTTTAAATTGTAGTTTGAAATAGGCATCTAAGTCTCATATATAAACATACAAATTATAAATACAGCCTCATATGAACATCTACATAAAGACAAAGGAGTTTATGTAATTGAAAAAATTACCAAACAGTAACAAGCTTGGCCATTATACCCTGCGCGATGATCTGTGCCATTTTGTCTCAAGGCAAATGATTTTTGCAAACTACTACAGTGATTTCAAATTGTCTGTCAGGTTGCACGATTTGAAAAGAGCAGATCAGAATATCTTGATTACCCAATATCTTCATAATAAATGAAGCTGTTGTCCTGTTATATTCTTGAGCCACTGAGGATTTGCTCATGATAAATGCTGTCGAGTCCAACAAAACTCTGTGAAAATCCCCTTGACACATCACTCTTCCTCCTGAGTTTTGTGTGTCTGATACAACCAAGTGCCACAAACTAGGTGATGGAAAATGACGAAGATGTATTCTCTTGAAGCTCTGGGGGCTGGAAGTCCAAAATCGAGGTGTCAGTGGGTAGGGCTATGTTCCCTCTCTCAGTTCAATAGGAGACCCTCCCCAGCTGGAGGGGTTTGCTCCATGCCTCTTCCAGCTTCCGTGGTTCCTGGGCACTCAGCTAACAGCCACGTCACTCCTGTACCCCCTCTGCCTCTGCGTGACTGTCTCTCTGTCTCCTACGTGTACCTTTCCTAAGGTCACTTGTCATTAAGCTCCTTTTGAATCCCAGAACCTTCTCATCTCCTGATCCGCACCTTAATTGCAGCTGCAAAGACCCCGTTTCCAACAAGCCATTTCTCAGTGTCCAGGGGTGACGACATTGAGCTGTCTGTTAGGAACCGTCATTTAATCCGCACCAGATGGAAGGAAGTTCCTTTTTAGAAATACTCAGCTAACCCATTTCAGAAAGGAATTACAAATGAGAACACCTGACTTTGCAACACTTTTTGAAATAGTGCATCCAGGTAAGGATCATGAGTGGTGACAAAACTCAAATAAAGCAAACAACAAATAAACAAAAAAAAAGAACAAGATACCACGTGGCCCCCGAAGGGCCCAAGCCCCATAAAGTATTCTTGCTCCCATATTGACCTTCTGAATCTCTAGCATTTTTGAGGAATTAATGCAGTTCAAGAAGTTGGTTCAATAATTCCAGAGCAATTCAAGCTACAAAGTCTAGACGGAGGGAGATTTTCTAGGACGAAGTGCAGGAGAGGGGGCAGGCCTGTCTGCAGGAAGAGAGACATGAGCACAGCCGGAGATCCCTGCCCTCCACGCGGGAGTAAGAAAACCACTAAAAAAGGTGACACAATAAGGGGTGTTTGCAAAGTTACTGGATATTTAATAATATTAAGACGATATTAGTTTTTTTTGCCCACCCTCCTTCCATCAATTGCCCTTCCTCTCCCCCTCCCTCCTTGAGCTTGCTAGACTAGACATTATTGATGTACTTAGGTGGAATAATAGTATTTTATATTTTAAAGCAATTCTTATATTTTAGATATTCATACTAAAGATATCATGTATAATGTTTAAAATTTTCTTCGAAAAATAATCCTCAGGGAACGTAAAGATGAGTAGGGTTTTAGATGAAATAGAACTGGCCTCAAGTTGATCATTGTTTAAACTAGATAATGGGTAATGGAATTTAATATACCATTAATTCAACTTTTGAAATGTTAATAAGAGATTATGGTAAAAAAAAAACTTCAAATAAATTCTGATTAAGCAATATTGCTTTATTTAAAAACACACATACAACTAAATCTCATTTGTAATTGCTAATATGGTTTAAATAATTAATTTCAGTTTTCAAAAGCACTTTCAATCTCTTGTGAATTGAAAAACTTTGTATTTGCTAAATCATTTCTCTGAAGGGTTTGAGTAACCAGTATTTTATTTACCAGAGTAACTGACCCCATGGAAAGAGACCTGCTGTTCTCTTTCACATATTTTCACTATATGTAAGGAAAACAGATGCTATTGCTTGGATTTATAACCAGATACATCAACTTTTTCCTTATTTATTCATGCTGGTTGGCGTAATTCAGAGTGGAGCATCTTTCTTTCAGTGTGATTATGTGTCATGGGTGTTCAGTACAAGATATTTTATTTTATTTATTTTTTAAAATTTTTATTTGTTATTAAATCATAGCTGTGTACATTAGTGCAATCATGGGGTACAGTGTGTGGGCTTCATATATAATCTGAAATATTTTCATCCAACTGTTCGATATCACCTTCATGGGATTTTCTCATTTATTGTGTGAAAACATTTGTGTTCTGCATTTAGTAGGTTTCACCTGTCCCTTCTAAGATGCACCATAAGTGTGATCCCACCCTTTACCCTCTCT
>CAUYON010210929.1:0-41790 GCA_963573935.1 Arctocebus calabarensis | reverse complement strand
AAATATGGATCAAAAATGTTTTCTCATGAATGTTATGTCAATCAGGTTGATAAAAATATCTCAGATTGCATGTGAAGCCCGCACACTGTACCCCATGATTGAACTAATGTACACAGCTATGATTCAATAAAAAAAAAAAGAAAGAAATTATATCTTCTTCAATAGTATATGTATTCCCAATGCCTTCAGGGTGTCCAGCTCATTCCAAATGCTGGATGGCTGGACAGTAGGAAGGAAGGAAGGTGAACTGGCTAAAGTAGGGCAATGGTGCCCAAGGTCTCAGATGCCATTGAGAGAAGAAAAGGAAAAGTGTAATCCAACTCAGACACTTAGGTACAATAAGGCTCTGTCAATAATTAACTCTGTGACTCTGAACAAGACACTTTATTTCTCAAGACCTCTATATCCTGAGTGAGGAAATGAAGAAGCTGTACTAACAGAGTCTATCAAGTCCCTTCCAGGTTTCCTATTCTCTCATACCAGTCTTTGGGCTTGCCCAGGCTTCATCAGCATACCCACACTTACATGTCTTTTATAGTCAAATAGTACTGGATTGTGTTCAATAGAGCCCAAGGGGAGAAAGGTATAGCTAAGCAAAGACTGCGTCAGATGTTTAATGTATACATGAATGAATGAGGTGGCTTCCCTAAATCTCTTTAATAGCTCCATCCAAAGGATGATTTTTCTAGCTTCAGAAAATAATAAAATACCATTTGATAATAAAATACCTTTGATAATAAAATACCATTTCATCAATGTCACTTCTAGAAGGACAACTTCAAATCCCTTAGAAGAAAAGTAATATATGCAGAGAAGGAAACTGGTGAATTCACTGCTTCACAAAAAAGCCTGAGGTTTACCAAGGAAACCATAACCTTTACTCAAGAGACACAAAGTACCCACAAAGTGACTTTTGAAATATCATTTCATGGGGCAAAATGAGTAAAGTGGATAAAGTCACCACACTGTTTTGTTTTTTCCCTAGATCATCACCAACATTGGGGCAAATAATTGTGGCAACCATGCACTCTTGGTTATTATTTTTCCTGGGCATTTAATTAGCTCTAGAACCCTTAGCATCACCTTCATGCCATGATGAAGAAACAATGTATTAAATGATGCAAAAGCAAAGATGCTTCTTAGGTCTGGTGACATACTGCTACCCTATAAACAGAGAAAACATACAGAGAACTTACTATGTGACCTATGAAATTAGCTTTCCCTTATATTTCCTAAACCAATGAAGGTACCCTTCTAAACAATGTTGGCAAATCACAAACTCGAACCTAAACAAAACATTTTTAATTGCAAATACAATAGAACCTCTATAAGTTGACCACCCAAGGGACTATAAAATACTGGTCAATATATGGAAGTGGGCAAAATAAGGAACTTCCATTGAGTATAGGTAGTACATGCCTGGTCTATGATAATTAGGTCAGCTTAGGGAGGTGGTCAATATGGAGGACTGACCCCAGTTACAGGAAGCTGGTCAGGAGGTTCTACCATAGCTAAGCAGTTTATTGGTTAATTACATCTATATTCAATCCACACTGAACAAACAATTTTACTCTATCCTATATGATTAGATAAAATATATGAAAAGATATTTTAATACAAATATAGAAATCAGATTCTCAGCCCAAAATGTTGATAATATAAAAGCCATTTTTTGCTTTTCATCAGAATAAATAATTAGCCTTAAAGGTAACTATTTTTCAAATGACTGGAATTCTGGAATTTATCACCTCCAATTTTTTTTTTAGGAAATAAATGGCGTATTTTTTTTATTCAATCATAGCTGTGTACAGTAATGCATTTAGGGGGTACAATGTGCTGGTTTTATATACAATTTGAAATACTTTCATGAAACTGGTTGACATAGCCTTCACCGTACTTTCTTAATTATTGTGTTTAGGCATTTATACTCTACACTTAGTAGATTTGACATGTACCCTTGTAAAATGCACATAGGTATATTCCCACCAATTACCCTACCTCCACCCATCCTATACCCTCCCTACCAGACCCCCTCCTCTTTCCCCTCATCTTGGGCTGTAGTTGGGTTATAGCTTTCATATGGAAGTATATTTGCTTATATATTGGTTTCATAGTAGAGCTGAGTACATTGGATACTTTTTCTTCCATTCTTGAGATACTTTACTGAGTACTTTACTTTCCAGCTCCATCAATGGAAATATAAAAGAGGTAAAGTCTCCATCTTTTTTTAAGAATGCATAATATTCCATGGTATACAATCATCAGAGAAATGCAAATCAAAACCACTTTGAGATATCATCTAACTCCAATAAGATTAGCCCACATCACAAAATCCTAAAGATTGATGTTGGCATGGATGTGGAGAAAAGGGAACACTTCTGCACTCCTGGTGGGATTGGAAGCTAATACGTTCCTTTTGGAAAGAAGTTTAGAGACCACTTCCGGATCTAAAAATAGACCTGTCGTTCAATCCTACAATTCCTCTACTAAGTATATATCTAGAGGACCAAAAATCACTTTATAACAAAGATATTTGCACCAGAATGTTTATTGCTTCCCAATTCATAATTGCTAAGTCATGGAAGAAGCCCAAGTGCCCAACGACCCACAAATGGATTAATAAATTGTGGTATAAGTATAGCCCACCAAATTTAAAGTAGGTGTTATCTCCTAGTGACGTATCTCTGTTCTGTCTAAATCAGATGCTCTTTTCCTATGATATGTTCCCTATACAACATTTGATCAGCTTCCCTCTCCACGTTAGGTTATGTCATGATCAATGTGGTCAGATCAACTTTAATACTAGTAATAGTTCAAGAGTGCCATATATACTCTTTTAAATATGAATTTATTATATGAGAAAATTATAAAATAGAAATGTGGAAATAATCCAAATATATACACTCAAGTATATGCACACACACATAAGATGTTCAACTCTGCAAATTGCCTAAAACAATGCCAGAGATAAAGTCTAGGCAAAAATGTTAGATGTATCAATTGAGATAATACTTAAAGAGTAGAGAAATGGCTGTTATACTAAGTAAAATCTTAACTAAGTAAAAGCTATTCTAAGGAACACTATCTTACAGCAGAGAGCCTAGAAAACCATGAGTAGAGTCATCCATACACAGGAAGGAAGGGACTCCTGTAGACAAGGGTTTCTCTGGGTAATCAAGTGTTGGGAGTGAGAGTGTGTCCCTCCACATATGAGGACATTTAGCAGCATTGTTGGACTAGACTGTACCCAAAAGATACTTGTAGCAATCTCACAGCTATAGCAAGCAAAAATGTCTCCAGATATTGCTAAATGTCCCCAGTGGGGTGAGGAAGAGGGTTGTAATGTGGTGCCTGGTCGAGAATCCCTGCCTAAGACTCAAAGCCACTCTAGAACCCTAGCTTTGATCCAACTCTGAGATGACAGCCTAGCTCCTGGCTTCAGATGTAGAATGAGCTTGCCCATACCAAACAGGTCAGCTTTTAAGTGAACAGCTCCCTGCAAAGTGGACAAGCTTCCCAGAATGCTTCCTCCTGAGATTTGACAAGGAATGAGGGAATCTCCTAATGTGTGAGTTCATCTATGAATATTCCAGGAAAGCTGCTTAGATGTCTCAAAAAATCCTTTGAGGTCTCAGCCCTCTAAGCCAACAAAGAAAAGAAAGTGAAACTACTGTCAGGGCAAAAACGTCACAATTCTTTAAAAAGGAGGAGGCATAGCTGATGCTATTTCAGTGCTTAGCATAGGTCAGTTCAAAATTTCTAATTCTTTCTGGTTGAGTGTAGGAAGTTATTGTGATTCCAAGATATTGGCCCATTTCCTCTATATTTTCATATTTTAGGGAATAGAGTCTTTTGTAATAATTATGGAAGATCTTTTGAATGTCTATGATATATGCTGTTATTTCTCCTTTATCATTTCTGATTGAAGGTTTTACTTTTCTGTTTATGGTTAGTCTAGCCAAGGGTTTATCAATTTTATTAACCTTTTCAAAGAACCAACTTTTTGTTTTGCTAATTTTTCCAATTCTTTTGTTTTCAATTTCATTTAATTCTGCTCTAATTTTAGTTATTTCTATTCTTTTCGACCTAGATTGTCCTTCCTTTTCCAGATGAGATGGCCCATTAGGTTACTGACTTGCTCTCTTTATGTTTTCTTCATGAAGGCATCTCGTGCTATAGATTTCCTTCTTAAGACTGCCTTTGCAGTATCCCACAGGTTTTGATAGCTTGCAGCTTCATTATTATTTTATTCAAGAAATCTAATGATTTCCTTCTTAATCTCTAAAAGTCAACCTTTCATTTGATCCTGCAATTCCATTACTAGGTATATATCCAGAAGAATATAAATCCTTTTACCACTAAGATATTTGCACCAGAATGTTTATTGCAGCTCAATTCCTAATTGTCATGGAAATGACCTAAATTCCCATCATCCCTTGAATGGATCAACAAACTGGCATATGTATAGTATGGAGTACTATATAGCCATAAGAAAAATTGAATACTTTACATCTTTTATGTTTACCTGGATGGACTTGAAACATATTCTTCTTAGTAAAGTATGTCAAGAATGGGGAAAAAATCCAATGTACTCAATACTAATATGAAACCAATATATAAATAATTGCATGTACACACAAATGATAAAACACAAGTATAAGCTAGTGAGGGAGAAGGAAGAGGAGGGAGAGGGGTGAAGAGTGGAGGGTGATTGGAGGGAGGTGGGAGGGCAATTGGCAGAATCTCACCTAGTACACACAATGTCAGGAAATTCAGCATGCACTCTGGATGAAGGGCCCAAACTACCACTTGAACATTACTTTGGAAGTGAGAACAATGTAACCTAAAAATCTGTACCCTCATATTAATTTAAAATTTTAAAAAAGTTAAAATGAAGCAGCAAAATAACTCAGTGGCTTAGAATGGTACAAGAGAAGTCTCATAGGGGAAAAAAAAAGGAATCAAAGGATACCACAACCTTTCTTTTTTCTACATGTAGATTAAGGAATTTTAAAATCTAGACATGGTATTTTATTTTGAGTATTGTAATTGGTTTCCTATTTTAAAAAAAAAAACATATTACCTACTGGTTGCATCTCTGCTAGTTTGGTCTTAAAATCTGGCATCTTTATGTGTTAACCTCAGGTAAATTCCTCAAATTATAGTTTAGCTAATCCTTATAAATTAATAATCCCATTTATCTCATAAGGGAGGCAGGATCATAACTGAGAAAACACCAGAATAGTGTGGTAGTTAAGAATAGCTCCATCCCGTTCCTGCCATGTCTATCTGAGCAAGTTACTCTCTAAACCTGTCTCTCCTTTTAAAAATGGGTCTAACATGATAATGTCTATAGGCCATAAGGTTTGTTATGAGAACTCATAATTTGCAAAGCCCCAAATGCAGGGTCTGATATTACAGTAAGGGTTCAATAAATAGCAGATAATAATTTGATTATACAAATTATTATTTATATTGTCCTAAGTGGAAGTGACCATGTATAATCAGCAATTAGATGTGAGGTAAGGAATTATCGGGAGCCACTATGGGCATTGCTTCAGACACTGCTTTGGCCACTGTTATGGCATTGCTTAATTGTACAGACATTGTCCTGATTCAAGAAGGCTCAAAAGAAAGTTTATGCCCTGATCAAAACAGGATGACGTGGAGGACAAGTTCCAACCAGTTAGAACCAAGATGGTAGAGAAATCAATCACTGCTTGACCTTAAAGATTTATACCTCATTACTATAAAAGTTTCTAAGGAAACCATCCACTCTCAAACTGCACCTGACACCATGAAACTCCCTATTTGGCCATATATGTCAAGAGCAGCAAGTCACCCTAATTTCAGAAAAACATTCTGCCCCTTCCCAAGAAATAACACAAATACTCCACTGCTTGTATAACCCATAATTAAGCTCGGGCAAAAGGAACCATGGCCAGTTCTCCTTTCCAGAGAGAACTAGCTGTAGTCTGCCTGTAGAGTAGAATTTCTATAGTTTCTTAATAAATCCCATTTTCATTTTACACTGTCAGCTTGCTCCTGAATTTTTGGGCGAAGCCAAGGACCCACTTGGACCTCAAGAGTCACTTTCCTATGTCAATTCTAAAAGTCTGATAAAAAGATTATTCCTCTAACAATCTATTAATTTAGAAGTAAAACTGGAGAAGGAAGCACTCTTTTTGCAAAATAAGACATTTTCAATAAATGCCACATGTTCTTTATATTAAAATGGAAAATGAAGGAAGAGTGGCTAAGCTCCCTTTCTCAAATCTTCATCCCTTTTTACCTTTCCAGGGTAATGGAACCAAGGCTGGAGGTGTTAGGTGTGGGTAGAGCAACAGTCCTTCCTTCATCTGTTTTATTATTTATGGGAAGGTTCCATCTTGCAGCCTACACAGAACACGCCGTGCCGGGAACAAGAGTGGGTTTGACGTTTCACTGGGGCAACTGACTTTCCTCAGAGCTAACAATATCCTTGGGCTAGACGTAGATCTCAGTGTGATTTCTCCTCTTCAATTTCTCATTCATGAAAATTTGCTGAGTTTACTTATTCACCTGATGCATACTGATCAAGAACCATTGCATGCCAAGAATTCTGGCAGGAGCTGGTAGTATCTTGATAATCATGCCTGGGGCCCTCAAGCCCTGAGAGGGAAGCCAACATTCACCAAAGGGATGCATAATTCTAAATGGAGCCAAGAAACAGCTTGCAGTGTCAGCAAAGACTTCCCTAAGCAAGCGATATAAGAACTAAGTGGAAAGGCCAGGTGTAAAGCTTAGAGCCACATTTCTCAGACTCTTTTAAAGGAAAGTTCCTGTGAGATCCTGCCAATGCTCCCATTGGCAGTTGTGTCAAATTTGTTCCAGGACTCTGAATCCTGACTGGCAACCTGACATGGGGGCAGAGGGAGGAAGGGGAGAGCGAGCAGCCAGGTAGAAATGACGCCTGACCAGACAAACACTCCCAGTTAGGAAATCATGGTGGTGTCTGCCTTCCCTTGCTCTCCTAGAGCTGTCCTGGTTCTTGACCAACCCCAGTCAGGTTCTAGAGACCTGATACTGGGACTCTAGAAATTCTTGCAACAAATTCCCTTCTGCTAAAGGTAGCCAGAAGTGGCTTCTGCTATATGCATCCAGCAGGTGGTCAGCTTCCAGTGAGATGCCTTGTGTTGCTCTCCATGACACCTATGTTCAGGATTATGCATTTCTGTCTCCCCACCCAGACTGTCAGCTTCTTGAACATTGGAGAACATCTTATTTTTCTTTGGAATTCCAGGTCCTAAAGTGGCGACTGACAGACACATAGAAGCACTCAGTGAATGCAAAATGATAGGATTTTGCACACATTCAAAAAATTAGGAGGTTTGCCAATAGTAGGTATGAAAGTTCAACTAGATGTTTAAACACCAAGAAAGAGCTCAAGTGAGTCAAAAAATCTTCCACACCTTAGTTCAATTTTAAACTGAAATGGCGAGCTCTATGTTCTGTAGCCATCTTCTCAGATTTTTATTTGTTTTTTTTTTTTAGTTTTATAAATCTCATGAGGAAACTCAGTACTCCAATAGAATCCTTTAACCCTGAGCTTATCACCACTCAGAATTTTCACTACCACATTTCCAAATAGGGACAGTAAAGCAGCTGATGCAGGCAGGCCCATATATGATACCCCAAGGAGCCAACTCCACTGGCCCTGCCTGCCTTCTCCAACCCCCAGAGCAACTATGGAGTTCAGGAGACGTCCGACAAATGTGGCTTCCAGAGAGATCTCCATCTGTTTTTCTATCCCTAACAAAGAACCTCTGCTCTATAAATTCACATTGCTTGTAGGACTGAGGCCTAGAATGAAAATGGAGATAGAATTTTTGTCCAATTTTAAAGGCTTTTTAAAAAACATTTTTTGGGTAATAAGGTTTGGTGATAGAATCTATGAGCTGTGTAACAGTCTAAATTTGATCTGGTTCACATAAAGCTACCGTGTCCTCAAATCCTGGACATTACATACTTCCAAATGCACAATGTCATCAAGGTTTTATGACACTTCCTATAAAAACTCAATAGTCAGGTAGCACTTCATCAGTTGCAGTTTGTAAATTCGGATATGGGAACAGAAGACCAAAGCTACAGCATGAAACCAGCACTGCTCTACTGAGGCCGGTGTCATAGCCATGAGGGGATATTCCACCAGACGCTTTTCATACATGCAGATTTCTGTTCCCTACTAGAAGAATTCCGTATCTTTGAATTACAGAGCAGAGCCTAAAATAAGATCGTGGGGACATAAATCCAATCTGAATGATCTCATCTTGTTGCAAAATCTTGATCATGAAGGTCCTGCCACCTGGGCTTGTCTATTTGTTCAGGCTCATTTTCTTCCTCAAGTGACCAAGTGCTTAGAGCATCATGTCCACGCCTGTCTTCATAGCTCACTGCTGTGAACCAGAGCTCTATAAGGTACAAGCCCAGCTTCACCAGATTAAACATGACTAGGGAAGGAGCATAC
This sequence comes from Arctocebus calabarensis, assembly GCA_963573935.1. Lineage (NCBI taxonomy): Eukaryota > Metazoa > Chordata > Mammalia > Primates > Lorisidae > Arctocebus > Arctocebus calabarensis. The sequence continues at coordinate 33,284 of CAUYON010210929.1, read as the reverse complement.
CCTGTTCTACTGGCATCAAAACACAGAGCATGTTACAAAAGAGTCCATGAACAAGAGCTATGAATCCTGCGCCTTTGACACTGACAGTTTATTACTCTTCCCCACTACCACACCCTAATCCTAAAGCTTATACTGCTTCAATCCAGAACAGACAATTATGCTAAATGTGCTCCAAGCTCCAAAGAGGCTCCAGCCCCAAAGACAATGTCTCATTGGCCCATTACCTTTGGTATTATTTCCAGATCTTGAGTCAGTTTCTAAATCATTTGTATTACTTCTCTGGGGATTATTTTTCTTTCACATTGCACATATAAAAGAGCTCCTGCCACTTTATTATGTTGCCAGAGGTTTTATTTCCTCCTCAAATGTATCAGTAAATACTCTGTCAAAAGACTTGAAGCTGAGTTACCTCTCCAAATATGCATGAAATCCTTCCAAATCCATTATCTGCATGACTTAAACAAGTGAAATCATGATCCGGTTGCCAAAAGGAGTCATAATATACAATGGGCTTATTCTAGAACTTCCCAACTGGTTCTCAAACCTTTGAGTCTGGATGTGGGGGAAAGTTTAACATTTTGCAAAATATTTACATCAGCAAAATTGACCATTTGTCACTTATGCATTCAAAGTGCCACCCCAAAATTGTTACCAAGAAAATAGTTGTTATTCCTCAAGAACGAGAGCACTTAGTCTCAACTTTCGACAACACAAATAGCTATAACATTCTTCCTCAATTCACTCTCATGCCTGGTGTCATCACCATGAAAACTGAGGTCAAAGGAAAGTGATGCTTATTCTCTTAATTTGCATCAATCATTTTATTCTATTTTCCCCCAGAAAAAATTATATCTAGACTGTGTGACCTTGCTCAACCTTATCAAAAGCCTTAATATCCCTGTACCTTGGATTTATAATTGTACCTATCTCACTATTTATTCCTAAGAGTAAATAGTGCATGTAGTAAGCATTGTGGAATAACCAGCATATAGTGTTTGCTATAAGTAAGTTCAATAAATGTCATTCTTTTGTTATTATTTGCTGTTGGAGATTTAACTTTTTATTTTTTGAGACAGAGTCTCACTTTGTCAAGTAGGTAGAGTGCTGGGCATCATAGCACACAGCAACCACAAACTCTTGAGCTCAAGTGATTCTCATGCCTCAGCCTCCCAGGGGACTGGGACTATAGGTACTTGCCACAACATCCGGCTATTTCTTAGAGACATGGTCTCACTCTTGCTCAGGCTGATCTCAAACTCCAGAGCTCAGGCAATCTAACCCCCTCAGCCTCCCAGAGTGGGAGATTTTAAATGAAAAGTCTTATTTTAAATCGTTAGGATGTGCTCCAAAAATCACTGCTATAACTGTCTCTCTGTTCATCCCACCTTCCCTAGGCAGCCCCATTGATTCAAGGGTTCTTAGTCACCTCTGCCCAAGTCTCTTCTAATTATGCATATCAATAAGTTGGTGTGCAAGAAGGGAATCTAATGACCAGGACTTTGTGCATGAAGATCTCTACAGAAATGAATAATATGATCAAACTGTCAATATCCTAAGAATTCCAAACAAATGCAAGATCTCTCCTTTTCACTCTTTGGTGAAGTTTCTAAGATTTGGTTTAAATCTAACTTCATTTTTTAAATGTGACTCACATTATACTGTACACAAACATACCATTGAGACTTCTGGTTGAGCATAACACACAGGAATGCACTGGGAAGAGGCTGGCTGGATCTCAGAGTTGAGGACAGACTAAAGAACTCACTTATGAAAAGGCAAAAGCATGAGCAGGTGGGAGCTCTAGATATTAGGAATTTGTTGACATCATCATCGCACCTTTGCCGTAGAACAAAAGGAATGCTATAGCTCTGTCCTTGAGACAACTTCATAGGAAAGAGTGTTCCTAGCCATAAGGGGTGAGTACGTACCCTAATTTTGGCCAATCAAATGTTCCTACCCAAGACGTTCACTCTGCAGCAAGTTCGTTCATTCATTCATTTATTCATTGTTCATTCAACATATCTTTATTGAGCATGTATACCTTCTGTTTATTAAAGATGTCATAGTAGGAGGGAAAAGTCTGCCCTCCTAGAATTTATATCCTAGTAAGATAGCAAACAAATTTTAAAAAACACATAATCTGTCAGATGACAAATTCTACTTAGAAAAATAAAACTGGATAAGAGAATGCAAAAGTCAGGAATGGGAGTGGCCATGCTATTTTATGCGGGATGGGCAAAGAAGGCCTGTAACAAAGTACCATTTGGGTTGAGACCTGAAAGCAGCAAAGGAATAAGCCACATGGCTATTTACAGCAGTTCTGCCCAACAGACACATAATATGAACCACATAGGTCACTTTAAGCTTTCTAGTAGACATATTAAACTAAAAAGAAACAAATGAAATAAATTTTCACAATATATTTTATCAGATATACCCAAAATATTTTCATGGCACAAAAAAATGATTCATGAGATATTTTGTATTCTTTTTTTCATATTAAGTCTTCCAAATCAAATGTGTATTTCAACCCTGCAGGATATTTCAACTTGAGTCCTTAATAGCCACACAGGGCTCATGGCTCACGTTGGGCAGCATGAGTTGAGGGTCAAAGTGTTTCCACACAGGCTCCAGCAAAGATCAGGCCCTAAGAGAGCATGCCTGATGTTTCTGCAGAAGAGCACAAAGGTCCCAGCAGCCTGTGTAACATGAGCAAAGTGGGAAGGAGCAAGACGGAAGGTCCGACGGGCCAGAAGGAGCCTAATCACACAAGACATGGTGGACCTGCTGAGGTCTTCCACTATTACCCTGTATTACAATGACAGTCTTTGAAGATAGGGACAGCTGCACAGGGCCTTATGCTTAATGCCCTGCTATTTCTAAGGAGAAATTCTCAATTTTTGGACAAAGGGGCTCCACCTCTACATTATGCCTTGGGCCCCACAAATTGCATAGCTAGTTATGACCGGTTAGTTTTTAATCAGAGAGTGACATGAACTGTTTTATGCTTTAAAAGGGTTACTCCTGTTTCTGTGTTAAGAACAGGCATCGGAAAACATAGGGGTGGAAATAGGAAAAACCGCGAGGATGCTCTTAATCTAAACCGGGTGTGAGGTAATGGTGGCCAGTGACACCAAGACTGGGGCAGTTGGTTCCACCTGCTGCAGCGTGGTGCCGGGCACATGCCTGTCAAGGGTGCATCCCAGCCAGTGTCCGCCACTAACTTCTGCCCAGTGTCCACACTGGGTGCCTGTTCGTAGAAAGCCCTATATCTTTCCAGCACATTTTCTTTTTCATAAAAGAGCAGGTATTGGTTTCTCTTCTAGCCCACTTGTTTCTAGAAGAAGGCAGTCACACAATGGTTCCAACGAAACTGTACGCAGCAGCAAATGGGAATTTTCCAAAAGAAAATTATGGTGCTGCCACAAAATCAGGGTCTCCTATAATGGATAAAATGGCTTGATGGGAGAAAGGGCCCTAACAAAGCTGAGCATCTTCTGGGTTCAATCAGTGTGGCTGGAACTTATTACAAGTTCTTTCCACCGATTTCAATTAACCAATGGGTGTAAACGCCAACCTACCTCCAAATCTACATTAGGTTTGCCATAACAGAATCTACTAAAGATTATATGAATATGAAATGCATCAAACACATTTAAGACCCACAAAATGCTCTGCTGACTCTCAGTAAGGGAAGAGGAAACATTAACCAATTTTGGGGGATCTTTTATTATTTCTGATTTATATTCAAAATGGTATAATTACCTCTATGTTTAGGCTGACAAATGAAAAAACAATCATCACTGTTTGGTTGGTAGATAATCAAATAGAAAATTCATCAAGCCATGCAAAAAAAGATGTGCTACAGCTACAAGTGAATTACAAGTAAAGGGTTTGTACTTCCTAATTTAAAATTCTTAAAAGATACTTTATGTTCCATGTGCTCAAAATTTTTCTGAAATGACAAAACATGGATGATTCCAACTCCCAACTTGAAGGGTTTCAGGGAGCTACTCACCTTTTTCTGAAGAACATTGATTTTTCTTTCTTTCACTTCTAGCATATCTTTCATGTCACGGATCTCTCCAGCCAGTGTCCCCTTCTCTTCTGTGAGATCCTGCAGCTGTTTTGTTTTTTTATTGAGAAAAGATTCTTTCTCTTCCAGGCGTAACCTCAGTGCATCTACCTGAAATCAGGAGAAAGAAAGAAGGCTTTGGTTTCACAGAGAAGTCAGCATACCCATTGGTGGTGCCCTTGGAGGAGAGGGGCAGACATGTGCCTCCTGAGCACAGCACCTTTGAGCCCCTCCTCGTGGGGCTCACCATGCATTTCACAGCCTGTATCTATCTTAATTGTAATTTTAATTGTAAACATTCTTTACAAATATAGGCTTCTATGAAATAAGACGTTATGTGTATATTTTCATGTTTGTTTTCCCACTTACAGGAAACAACATGTTTGTTTAAGCTGGGAAACAGAGAACAATACTACTCCATGTCTCAGACAGCTCAGAGAGGGTAAAACCCCGCTCCTGCTTTGCAGCACCCCCAGGAAGAAGGAAAACATGATGAGCCACCCCAGGGACATCTGCAAGAACAAAACTGACACGTAGAAAACGTTCCTAAATATGAAAAGGACATGGTGCCAAGAGGAAGTTAATGCTGCTGAAGGAAGAAAATGATATGGAAATAGAATACCCATTCTCCAGCTTTGTGAAATAATGCTTTACAAACACTTCTTAAGAAAAGAAAGGTGGTGGCCCCTGTGGCTCAAAGGAATAGGGCGCCAGCCCCATATGCCAGAGGTGGCAGGTTCAAACCCAGCCCTGGCAAAAAAAAAAAAAAAAGACAAAAGATACAAAAAAAAAAAAAATCCTTTTTTGTACCCTAGCTCAGAAATTAGAAAATTATAATTCCTATTTTTTTTTTATTAAGTCATAGCTGTGTACATTAATGCAATCATGGGTACAATATGCTGGTTTTATATACAATTTGAAATATTTTCATCAAACTGGTTAACATAGCCTTCATGGCATTTTTGTGTTCAGACATTTATATTCTGTATTTAGTAAGTTTCACCTGTAAGCTTCTACAATGCACCGTAGGTGTGGTCCTACCCTTCCTTTACCTTTCCTCCCTCCTCCCCTCCCCTTCCTTGTCCCTTTCCCTATATATAATGCCTGATTTTTAAATGTCATTAATAAAAGAAGAAAGCATAAGCTTTATTTATTTATTTTTTTGAGACAGTCTCCCTATGTCACTCTCGGTAGAGTGCCATAGTGTCACAGCTCACAGCAACCTCAAACTCTTGGGCTTAAGTGATTCTCTTGTCTCAGCCTCCCAAGTAGCTGGGACTACAGGCACCTGCCACAATGCTTGAGGCAGTTGTCATTCTTGTTTAGCAGGCCTGGGCTGGGTTGGAACCTTACAGCCTCAGTGTATATGGCCAGCACCCTACCCACTGAGCTACCGGCGATATTACTGTTATGGTCTGAATGTTTGTGTCTTCCAAAATTCAGCAGATATTACTGTTATAGTCTGAATGTTTGTGTCTTCCAAAATTCCTCTGTCAAAATCAAATTCCTAATGCAACAGTATTAAGAGGTGGGGTCCTTTAGGAGATAATTTGGTCTTGAATGCAAAGTGCTCATGCATGGGGTTTAATTCCTTCTGAAAGAGGCCCAGAGGAATTCGTGCACCCCCCTCCAAGACACAGGATACAATGAAAAGGTGCCAAGTATGTAGCAAAGAGTGAACCCTTACCAGACACCCAATCTGCTGGTGTCCTGACCTGGACTGCTCAGCTTCTGCTAGTCAGGTATACATTTTTGTTCCTTATAAGCCAGCCTAGGAACTTTGTTATAGAATTCTAAACGAACTAAGACAACTACCATGATTTATTTTTTCTGGATCATTAAAGACACCTTACATGCGATCATACATATCAGTCAGTTTTATAACCACCGATGGTTTCCAGCCATTAACTCCTCAAGGATCTGTCCTGGTTATTTTGTGAAGAAATACATGAAATGACCCGTGGTTAGTTCCCTTGACATGGGAAAGGAATATACTATCTTTACGACAACAAATCAAAATTAAATAAGATCACACAGTGAATCTAAAAGATGTGTGCACAAATTGATTTTACAGAAATGTTCATAGTAGCACTGTTCATAATGGATCACACTGGAAACAATCCAAAAGTCTATGGGCAAGTGAATGGATAAACAAAACGGTGGTAAATTTCTACGGAATACCATTTGATCATAAAAAGGAATGAACTACTTACACGCACAACACAGATGGATCTCTATGCCAAGTGAAGGAATTGAGAAGATGGATTGCCTCATGCTATTTCCACCACTTCTATGAAATTTTAAAAGAGATAAGACCAAACTATGGTGAGAGAAGTGACAGCCATGTTTGCCTGGGGTGGGAGGAGCAAAGGACCAATTAAAGAGCCAGGAGGGAATTTTTTTGGTGGGGGACAGTAGAGAGAGGTTACATAATGTACAGATTAATCAAAATTCATTGAATTATATAGTTCTATAATTTATACTTCAATGTCAATAAAGTTGAAAAATATATGGGTATACAACTAAGAATTAACAAACAGCTTATGATGATCTTTTTCTTGGAAAGAGAAAAACCAAATGATATTTTAAAAAACCCAGCCTGGCAACTAAATTACCATATAACCCTATTGGAAGAAGAAAGGAGCATGAGTGAGAGAGGGTCCACATGGTGATGGAGTGTTGGGGGCAACAAAAGGGTTTACTCTTCACCCTCCACACCAAGAAGGCAATACATAGTAGCTATGTCAAAAATCAGGAAGTAGAGGCGGCCCCCAGAACACAGTGGTTGTGGCACCGGCCACATACACCAAGGCTGGCAGGTTTGAAACCAGCCTGGGCCTGCTAAAACAACAATGACAACTGCAACAAAAAGGTAGCTGGGGATTGGGACAGGCACTTGTGGTTCCAGCTACTTGGGAGGCTGAGGCAAGAGAATCGCTTAAACCCAAGAGTTTGAGGTTGCTGTGAGCTGTGACACCACAGCACTCTACCCAGGGCAATAGCTTGAGACTCTGTCTAAAAAAAAATATTAGAAAGTAGAGATGCAAGTATGATAAGAAAATAACCAAACACAAGGAGTTAAAGGAGTTTGTGCTAGAGATGACAAGGGAAAGTAGGTAGTTGCTACATCTCATGACCAATTTTATTGAACATTTCACTTCTTTATATTATAGGAAGTAAAATTCAGATGAAAAGAAAAACAAAAAGGATGTAAGAAAGCCATAAGAAGCCAACGGGGGCAATGCAGAGAGGACATGTTAGGTTTTAGGATACTTTGGGCCTGGTTCTGCTTCCACCTGACTATGAAGCTGAGAAAACATGATTCTCAGGTACTCCCACCCAGCCTCCAGCCTCAGTTTCTCTATGGGTAAAACAAAGATATTTGAATAAATAGTGCCTAAGATTTTATGATTTTGAAGACTGGAATCAGTCTTTGGTAGAATATATCACAGAAAGATGATGATACAACAGAGAAAGGAAAGTTGCTATAGCAGATCTCCTTTCTTTTCTTACCCCTTTCCAACACAAAGATGCCTAAATTGTGTTTCTAAAAGTCAAAGATGGCAGGGAGGTAGGTGAGTAGAGAGCTTTTTTGATTTCTGGCCCAGAGATGAGGATGATTCTGGGCAGTACCAGTAGGGGAAGGAGAGATCACAGGTGCAAGGAGTCCCCAAGGCTGAGTGGCCCTGACTGCTTTACAAGACAAGATGGGTATTCTGTGAGTGGAGAGACTGAGAATTGCAGATTCCTCAAATATCAGAGAACCGTGCCTCCTCTCAAATAATAGCCATAGAGAACAGGAGCTGAGAAGGTGGGGAACTACTCACATCCTAGGCATCTTCTCTTTCCTAAAGGGAAATTCATGCACTAAAGCTTAAACATTCCAGATTTCCAAGTGGCCTATCCTGTTTAGTTACCTTCATCTGTCAACCTAGAATGTCACCACAACTTCTCTTTGGGTTTCATTATATCTGATAGAATAAAATATGATTTTGAGTTTATATATAAAGAACAGGGATTTGGTAGAGTTTTAGGAATTACCAGGACATGCCCTGTACTCCAGACTATAACAGTGGTTATAAGGAGTTACAATCTGTAAATACTGGCACACAGGTCTACGAGGACTCAGTGTGATTCTGAGAAAAAACCCAATAGTGTAGTTCCATCAGTCCCACATTCCAGCTATCAAAGTTGAATGGTCTCTATCTGCATTGAAGGAAATGACCAATATCCAAACTGCGATACAAATAAATTATAGTATGGGAGGTAGTGAGTGGTGCTGGAGAGAGTTTAGAAAAAGAGACCATGATGATGAAAAAGAGAGAGTCAGGAGCTCTTAAAATTGGTGTTGAGTGAAGAGGCAGAGGAAGGTATTCCATAGTCCCATACATTTTAACTTTTATGTCTTTACCTGATGTTGGAGTATAATCGAGTCTGCAAGGCTTAACACTGTAACACCTCACCATGTGTGATCAGTGCTTTGCTGGATCTTCCTGAGCCCAGAAGAAATTAAAAAGCAACCCTAGCCATGAGAATACTTCTCCAGGAACAAAACAGCAAGCAAGGATGGTTGTGATCAACACACTGTTCATAGCACCCAAACGCAACATGGCAGGAGGGCGTCTGTGCCAGCTGAGGTCTCCTTTGGGGGAGTTTATTTTCCATGCGCCAGAAAGCATGTACTTAACTTCAAAGGAATTTGGATCATGCCCTTCAATCACCTTCACTCTAACTTTAGAGCTTTGCACAGTCTCCTAGAATCCAGATATGATGCTTGAGGGACTTTTTTTTTTTTAAGAGAAAACTTTGACCTGAACCACATCCAATCTCAACCAACATTAGCCCAGTTTGCAGTAAGCAAGTATGACATCATTTCTAAAGTTGAATATGAACTTCCAGATGGTGCAAAACCACATGCAGGCACACAGGCTGCCTGATTTACAAAGTTTAAATGCAGGAATGAAAGGCAAGAAAGAATACATTCTATTAAAAATTAGAACATGTTCCAAACTATGTATCCATGGGTAGAATTAAAGTTCCTTTCACTGATACTCCAACTTCATTCAACAGTGTACATCATTTTAAAAAGAATCAGAAAGGCCTTGAAGTCTAGATTATATTCCAACATCAGGTAGAGACATAAAAGTTAAAATGTTTGGAAATATAGAATATCTTTCTCTGCTTCTTCACTCAACACCAAATAATTTTAAGAGCCCTTGACTCTCTCTCTTAAACTTTGGCAGTTGACTCAATAATAAAACTTGAGAAGCAAAAAGCAACATCCTTTCCCAGAAAAACAAAACCGTATGATACACAGAAAATTAGAGTTGCGTGATATAGTCGGTGCACAAAGATCCATAAGGTTCAATTTCCTATTTTTACATGTGACTTAAGCACATGAGAGCTAGCCACCTAATGTTAAAACTAGGACAATCTTTCCATTCTAAGAGAATTACTCATTTCCCTTTGATCCAGTTGTGTATGTGCATTGTGTGTACGTGAGAGAGAGGGAGAGAACATATGACATGTAAAAATTTAACCTTTTATCTGGACACTATAAAAGTAAAACATTTGTTATCACTTTGGTTCCTGGTAATAACTTGAAAGAAAAGGGCCATGGCAAAGAAATTGGTAAAAATTGCCAAAATCAGAGTGAAGCATTATTAATCTTCATGTCAGCACCCAGGAATTATAACCAGTTCCAATGGTGAGGTATGTTTCTAGAAGTTCCATAGCTAAGACCCCCGACCTTTCTGCTGTATTTTCCACGAGCCCTCAGAAACAGGCCTAATGTTGTGACAGAGCACCAAGTGCTATTTGAGGCTCCATAAATAATTTTTAAAATATCAAATGGTTCATTTCAATCTTAAAATGACTATAGCAATACTTGAGAGAATAAAAAAAAACAATTGAGAGACTAAAAGGAGCCACTTGAAAATTTTCACAGATTAAATACTACTTGCTTGACAACACTTCAAAAATTGAATAAACATGCTATCACAAAGAACAACTTTAAAAGACAATGAAACTGGAACACTCACAAAAGCTCCCAATATAGTTTTATTTCACATTCAATGTTTCATTTGTTTGTTTTTCCTAATAGAAGACTTGGGGTCAAGGGTATATTTGAATTTGATTCAACTTGGAATCATTCAAGTGGGAAGACACAGCTTTCAAACACACAAACACTAAAAATAACCTAAAACCTAAAACTTGCTGTGGTAGTAACCACTAGTTGTCACTCACACCCAACTCTTCTTTCCTTCCTGAACACAGGGAAGATCACACTTGCCAGCCCCCTTGTGTTTTAGTCATTAAAGGTAGGCAGAAGTAAGGTATGACACTTCTTATCTTTGCTACCCCCCACTCTTCCTCTTCCTCAGATTTGGAGGCTACGTTTCCCAGATGTCGGAGCTATAAGATAGTAGCACCTACATAAGTGTGGACCTTCAAATGACCAAGAAAAGCAGGTTTTCCCCCAACTAATTTCCAATCCCCAACACTGGTTAGATGCACAGTATAATATGTTACACAACTCAGAAATCATTATAATAAGGTCCCCTGGTTTTGATAAAAAGTAGGCACCTTAAAACTAGAAATATTTGTCTTAGAAATTACCAGGAACTTAAAGAAATAAGGCCATTGTACCTCCCTCCACTCTTTCTGCATGTAGGACCCTCTATTTCCCTCTCCTTTTCCCCCAAATCCAAAAAAAGAGAAAAAAATGATAGAAAGCAAAGGACAGAGTTAAAAGTAAAGAGCTATAGAACCCCGGGGGAGTGGACACAGGGCTAACAATCAACACTTTGGACAGAAGAGGAAAGGTCCCCTTATGCTCATCAACTTGAGTTTCTCCTTGGATAAGCAAACAGCTGAAGTGGATGTTTTGCAACTTACTTTGCTTGCACCTCTGTGTTCAACTAACTCATAGCAATGACCTTCCAAATGTCAAGAACATAACCTGGGCATTATAAGCAAAGTGGGAACAATAGCAATACTTCCTTCATCAAGTTATTTTGAAGATTAAGCTAAATAACACATGTAAAGCACTTAGCACCGTGCCTGGCACCTCAAAACACTCAATAAATTTTTGCTATTGTTATTGGATTTTATTATTCTGCTTTCCACAGCCTCTAATCAGTGATTTATATACTGCAGGAATGTAATAAAGGTTGCTGATCAACAGCCCTCGTGAAGAGTGGAGAACCAGCAAATAAGGTTTTGTGCTCTAACATATACCACGGTGTGATATTGTTTGATATTTATTCTTAAATATTTCAGCATACACTTTATGATGCATGTGTCAGTGTAGAGGAGTGTCTAGGTGGGTGGGTGGATAGGTGTATTTCCCAACTGGGAATGAATTCTCTACAGGTTATTAATTAACTACGAAAGACTTTAGTTAAAAGGTAACATTCTGGAGCCAGCTACCAAAATTGCCTAAATATTTTTTAAGTTTGATAGACACCAAAAAAATTGGTCAATTGATGTAATTGACATGAGGAGTGCTTTCTCCGTGATGAAGTGAGTGGTGTTTGAGATGTGTGGATGGGCTGGCAATGTTGCACAGGCATGTCTGCTCTTCCAGGTGCTAGATTTGAGACTGTGTGTCCAAAATAAATATGATGCAAGCTACAACTGTATGTTTAAACTTTCTAATAGCCACGTTAAAAAATAAAAACAGGTAAAATTAATTTTTTTTATTATGTTATTTGTACATAGATCATACATATATTTATGCCATTATGGGATTCGATGTGTTGATTATTTGTACAAATTGGAGTGCTTACATGCTACTAATCGACATAGCTTTCACCTCATTTACCCAATTACAGCATTAAGACATTTATGTTCTACACCTGATAGATCCAACTTGTACTTGCATTATGTCTCATAGGTATAATTTTTAATAATGTAGTTAATTTAACCTACTGTATCATTATTACTTATCAATATCAAAAATATTAATCAGATATTTTGCAATTTTTTTGGAGTTGTCTTCAAAATCCAGCATTTATTTTACACTTATGCATACCTAAATCATGACTTGCACATTTCAGGTGCTCAATGGCTACATATGGCTCATGACTACCATATTGGACAGTGAAGGTCCGTGACTCTAATTTAAAGTCCAAAAGACTTTACCCTTAGAATGGATTCCTATGCCCAGAATTTCAATCTCTCTTGCATATAGATGATTCAGAGAGGATTTGGGCCCAAAAGCAAACACAAGGTTGGCTGATTCCTGCCACTGAAAATATCATCACATTAACTTACAGTGAAGCTGTCATGGCCTCCAAAGGACAAAGAGCTGGAACTTAGGGAGTGTTCAAAGAAACTACAAGACTGTAATGTACCACATGAAGGCAAGGTCATGGGGCAGGAGCCCTCCAAAGCTTCCCTTCTCAGACCATCAGAGGCTAGCAATCTCTACAAAAGAGAACAGAATAATTATCCGTGGCATTATTGGCTTGGTAATTTAGCTAGCATAAATCTTCCTGAAGTCTTGATGAAAAAAACAAGAAAGTGGCCAGGTGTGATGGCTCATACCTATAATCCTCCTATACTCTAGGAAGCCAAGGTGGAGGACTGCTTGAACTCAGGAGTTCAAGACCAGTCTGAGCAGGAGTGAGACCCTCAGCTGTACCAAAAATATAAAAAATTAGCTGGGCCCTGTGTCTCATGCCTATAGTCCCAGCTACTTGGGAGCCTGAGCCCAGGAGTTTGAGGTTGTTGGGAACTAGGGCTATGCCATGGCACCGTAGCCTAGGGCAACAGAGTGAGACTGTTTAAAAAAAAAAAAAGAAGAAGGAGGAGGAGGAGGAGGAGGAGAAGAAAGGAGAATCATCATTGCTTTCAAAAATTCTTTCATATAAATATCTAATCATAGCAAAAGTTGCCTTTCAGAAAAAAAAAAAAATTCCCTGAGTATCTATACCTTCAAAAATTGGCTTTATAGAAGAGGCCTGTTCACCTCTTATCCTATACTCAGTTAGGCCTTCTTACTCTTTGACTTTTGTAGCTATTAATTTCAGATTTCTCTTCTCTTACTGTCTCTGTAGGTGACAGTAAGTAGAATTACTTATTCATTGATTGATAAATTTGAAGATCAATTTTGTGCCTAGCATCGTTCAAGGCTTAGGAATACATCCATTTATTTACTTTGTGGTTTTGATTTTTTGTTGTTCATCTGCATAATCTTATGAGGTACAATTGTAAGGGTGTTACTTGGCGATATCTTCTATATAGCTATGTGAAGTAAGGGCTTTTTATTGTAACCATCACCTGAATAACATACTTTGTGCTCATTATGTAATTTCTGATCATCCAACCCCTCCCGACCTCCATGGTTCTGCGTAAAACTGTCTATTATTCCACATTCCATGGCCATGTAATGTATACACATTATTTATCTAAAGTTTATAAGTGAAAATATACCATATTTTTTCATTATGAGTTTTTTTACTTAAGATAATGGCCTGCAGTTCCATTCATGTTGGTGCAAAAAAACATGATTTCATTCATTTTCTGGCTGAATAGTATATTATCTATACTATGTATACTCTTATCTCTATATACCACATTTCCTTTATTCAATCATATATTTATGGACACTTGGGTTGATTCCATAGGAATAGGAAGGTGAATGGGTCTGCAATAAACATATGCCTGCAGGTACCTTTTTGATATAATAATTTTTCCTTTGAGTAGCTACCCAGTGGTGGGATTGCTGAATCAAATAGTGTTTGTACTTCTAGTTCTTAGAGAAATCTCTATGGTACTTTCCATAGAAGTTATACTAATTTATATTCCTACCAAAAGAGGATACAGCCTTTTAACAAGACAATCAGGTTTGTGATCTATTGAACTATATATTTGTGTCAATATCATTAATAAACACAAGTTTTAGGATAAGAGAAGAGTAATACATATATAAAATCTAAGAACTTATACAAAAGCCTTGTAATGCTAAGTTCAAATTGGAAATGTTATGAACACATTATACATTTTCTCTTTCAAGAAATTATTTCCTAGTCTTATCCACTAAAAAGGCTTAGGAAAAGTGACCACCTCAGTAGCAATGCGATCACATCCCAAATGCCCAGGTTGTGGTCTACGGAAATAATTCCTCACTATAAGAAACCTGCACCTGTGGCTCAAAGGAGTAGGGTGCTGGCCCTATATACTGGAGGTGATGCAATTGCAAAAAAAAAAAAAAAAAGAAAGAAACCCATATTTAGGTGGCGCCCATAGCTCAATGGGTAGGGTGCCAGCCACATACACTGAGGCTGATGAGTTCGAACCCAGCCTGGGCCAGCTAAAGCAACAATGATAACTGCAACAAAAAATAGCCAGGCATTGTGGCAGGCACCTGTAGTCCTGGCTACTTAGAAGACTGAAGCAAGAGAATCGCTTAAGCCCAAGAGTTGGAGGTTGCTGTGAGCTATGACGCCACAGCACTCTACCAAGGGCTGAGACACGGTGAGACTGTCTCAAAAAAAAAAAGTAAAAACCCATGTTCATTGTAGAAATGATTGACTTTGGGTCTGAGGCAGGAATGTACAGATGAGTACAGAATACCTTGTTGAACCAGAAAGACAGGAATTTATTAATGACCAATACAATCTTGTTATTGGCCAAACATGGGACAATTTCATATACTTTTTCTTAAAAATTTGATTCTATAAGAAACAAACACTAGGGGATAGAAATGGAGGCTGGGATTATGCCCTTTTCTCTTTGACTGCTGCAGCTGCTTGGGAGATGCTTCGGTGAGCCAGAAGGAGACAGGGGCTGCCACAACTGGGAAGGAAGTTATAGACAAGGGCCACATAGATGTCTCTGAGATAAAAATCAGGACATAACTGGCAGAAGTGAGGATTTGCATGTGTGGGGGTGAAAGATCACTCCTGAGTTACTGGCTGGAACAACTCAGTACTCAGTGGGATTATTGCCTATGCTGGAAAGAATAGGGGGAAGCAGACTCGAGGAAAGGAAATGAGTTCAGGATTAGGCATGTGCAGTTGGAGATGGCAGGGAAACACACAAAAGGCAAATATCTATGTGGCCTGCAAGCTCCTGATACTTCAGAAGCTGGACTGGAGTCTCATCTGCACATGGATGATCAATCCTGTAATTATATTAGCATCTCTCCAGAGGACAGATTAGGACAACATCTGCACATTGACAGATTCACCCCTATTTAAAAGCAGCTGTCTGAGACTAAATTAACAGAAACTTATAAGAAGAGGACATCTATACAGTTGAAGACCAAGAGAATTCCCTTTCCCAATAGAGCTGCTGGTTTTAGGATGTTTGTTATAAGGTCTCTTCCTCTCAGAGTCATGGGTAAGGAGATTTGGTCATTTCAGTTACGCCTTTCAGTCCTCCCAGGCTAATCAATGTGAATGATGTATTTATCCTCTTGTTGATCACTGCAGTCAACAGAGTGATGCTGAATGGGGGTGGAGGGGAAGGACCATAGTTATCCTCTTCTGTGTAGTGATTTCTTCTGGCAAGTAAAAACTGAGACACTTGACAAGAGGGAAAAAAACTATATTATATTTTAATATATTTAGACAGTACCAAGAGAAATAATCAGGGCGGCACCTGTGGCTCAAAGGAGTAGGGCACTGGTCCCATATGCCAGAGGTGGCAGGTTCAAACCCAACCCTGGCCAAAAACTGCAAAAAGAAAAAAAAAGAAATAATAGTAGCTACAACAATAGAGTGTTTCATCATTTACAATATACCTTTCCCCTAGATTATGCCCGTTCTATTATAAATTTTCAATTCAAAAAATAGAATTCATGGTTATCTAATATTATATAACCACATGCTATGCTTATAAAAGTTAAGTTACCATCGCCAGCTTGTTAATAACACAGTTGAGATTTTCAGGTTGTAAAGATGCATTTGTCTTACCTACCTGTCAAAAAATTATACCCAAGTCTCACATGTCACCTACTTGAAGAAAACAATGCTAGGTTAAGAGTGCTTTGCATCACCTATGTGGAAGAATTCATATCATATGTGGGTTAATAATCCAGCCAACTTTATAAAGCCTGTTTTCATACTTAAGTTTTTGGCTACTTCTTACACTAAAATTAGGTGGTTTTAAATGACTAGTCCAAAGTTCAAAATTTAATGTTCAGTTCTGTTCCAGCAAATTTCTGAAAACACATGGGAATTGTAACTCATGTGTTAATACTTAAAAGTTTGCATTAATAAAACTTCCAACACTAACCTTACCTCATTGAACTTACCTCACTGGTTTTTATGCTCACTATAAAACTGTAGCTGTCATACTATTTTTGAATTACTACAAAAGGAAGTAAGCCATTCCAAAGTCAATGTTATTTTGCAACACGATGATAGTTATAAATTCAAAATACTTAAAACCAATTTGCAAAGCTATCAATCTTAGTACCTCCTAACATTTGAAAAGCCCATCTTCAAATCATTTACTATACCAAAAAAACAAGTTTAAGAAAATACCATGTATCATTCACTTTCCCTACAAGTAAGCACATTAAATTTTAAAATGAAATTTTTAACATAAAATTTAAAATATTGATCCTACTTAGATGTTCCACAAAATTTCTAAACTATCTCTGAAGTCCAAAAATCTTAAAACACAGGTAATTAAGTACCATAATTGAGTAATAGTTTAGTGATCTCAAGATCAGTGATTTTCAATAAATCCAAACAAGTAACCTCCATCCAAGTATCCCTGAAGTATCTGTTAATGACTAACAAATTTGGGATTGTGGTAATTTGATGTAACCTCATACTTTAGAGTCATGTCTTTCAAATGCTCCTGGAAGATGGGGAACTATTCAAGGATCCACAAGTTTCCTACAATAAATTTTTTAAGCTATTTCTTCATTTCTTTTTCATGTTATCTTTGCTTTTCTATGATTGTCCCAAAACTTCTTACAAGTAAGGATTGCTAAAATATTTGTATATATGCCTTTGTGTTTGCCCTTAAGATTGCTTTGAGGTTAAAATGGAAAAAGCACAGAAGGACTTCTTATTTCTCTCAGATATTCCCTCCAATCTCAGCCACAGGACATCATATTAACTATTCAAACAAGGGGTTTATCAGCACCACAAATAAAAACAGCAATCAGTGTGGAAACTGGATCATCATACCACACATTATTATAGTTCATTATTATAGTTCAGACATCTGGAACTAGAACCTGAGTCACTGCAATTGGTATGACATTCATATCAAGTATAAATTCATGTGTAACACAAACTAGAAATTTGAGAGAAAAATGGAAAAATTTGTAGAAGCACACAATCTCACAAGCTTGAATCAAGAAAAGGTAGAAACACTGAATAATTAGTAGCTAGAATGAAATAGTAATAAAAAATATCTCCCAACAACAACAACAATGCCAAGGACCACATGGATTCACAGTAAAATCTACCAGACTTACAAAGAAGAACTAGTACCTACTCTACTGAAACTGTTTTTCATTACACTGAAAAAGAGGGACTCTCTCCTAACTCATTCTATGAAGCCAGTATCACAGATACCAAAGCCAGGAAAGGACATTACAAAAAAAATAGAAAACTACAAACCAATATCTCTCATGAGCATAGATGCAAAAATCCTCAAGAAAAATACTAGCAAACTAAATCCAACAGCATATTGAAAAGATAATTCGCCATGATCAAGTGGGTTTCATCCTAGAGATACAAGGATGGTTCAACATATGCAAATCAGTAAATTTGATGAAAATAATTAAAAACAAAAACCATATGAGCATCTCAACAGATGCAGAAAAATCATCTGATTAAAGTCCAGCATCCTTTTATAATAAAAACCCTCAACAAACTAGGCATAGAAGGAACGTACCTCAAAATTATGAAAGCCATATTTGACAAACCCACAGGTAACATCATACTGAATGGGGAAAAGGTGAAAGAATTCTAAGAACTAGACAACAAGAATAGCCACCATTACTACTTCTATTCAACACAGTACTGGAAGCTAGAGCAATCAGATAAGGAAAAAGAAATAAGGTGCATCCAAATTGGGAAAAGGGAGATCAAACCATCCCTGTTTGTCAATGATATAATCTTATATCTAGAAAATCCTAAAGGCTCCACTAAAAGACTCCTAGGGTTGATAAATTCAGTAAATTCTCAGGTAACAAAATTAGTATACACTAATCAATAGCATTTCTAAATAATAATAATAATAGTAATAGTCAAGCAGAGAGTCAAATCAAAAACTCAATACCATTTAAAATACCTAGAATATACATAACAAAGAAGGTGAAAGATCCCTACAGGCAGCACTACAAAACATTGATAAAAGAAATTGTAGATGACACAAATAAATGGAAAAACATTTTTTTAAATGTCTGTACTGCCCAAATTGATTTACAGATTTGATGTAATTCCTGTGAAAATACCAATGTTATTTTTCATGGACCTAGAAAAAAGAACTCTAAACTTCACAGAGAACCAAAAAAGAGCCTGAATATCCAAAGTAATCCTAAGCAAAAACAACAAATCTGAAGGCATCACATTACCTGACTTCAAATTATACTATAATGCTATAGTAACCAAAACAGCATAGTAGGTAGATACATACATAGGCCAATGGAACAGAATAGAGAACCCAGAAAACCAACTGATTTTCCCCCATAGGAATTTGTTTATTGAATAATTCTAACAAGAATGTTATAGTAGCCAGTAATTTTGCAGTTCAGATTCATTTTATTAAATCATAACTGTTTATATAATACATTTATGGGATACAATGTGCTGATTTTATATACAATTTAAAATGCTTACATCAAACTGGTTAAAATAACCTTTACCTCACTCACTTATTTGTTGTCTTAAGACATTTATACTCTATATACTCTACTCTTAATAGCTTTGACATGTACTCCTGCTTTGTGTACTTTAGGTGAGGTCCCACCAAATACCCTCCCTCCCCACCTCCCTCCTCTTCCCTCCTTCTTTCTGGACTATAGTTGTGTTTTATCATTCATATGAAAGTGTAGGTGATAATATATTGGTTTCATAATACTAATGAGTACATTGGATACTTTTTCTTCCATTTTTGAGATACTTTACCAAGAAGAATATGTTCCAGCTCCTTTCAGGTAAACAAAAAAGATGTGAAGACTCCATTTGTTATGTCTGCATAGTATTCCATGGTCTACATATACCATGGTCTGTTAATCCATTCATGGATCAGTGGGCACTTCGACTGCTTCCGTGACTTGGCAATTATGAATTGGGCTTCATTAAACATTCTGATACAAATATCTTTTTTGTAAAATGATTTTTGGACCTCTGGGTATATACTTAGAAGAGGAATTGCAGGATCGAATGGCAGGTCTATTTTTAGTTCCCTAAGTGTTCTCCAAACTTCTTTCCAAAAAACGATGTATTAGCTTGCATTCCCACCAACAGTAAAATAGTGTTCCCTTCTTTCCATATCAATGCCAACATCTGAAGTTCTGGGATTTTGTGATGTGGGTTAATCTTACTGGATCTAGATGATATCTCAAAGTGGTTTTGATTTGCATTTCTCTGAGGATTAAAGATGATGAGCATTTTTTTCATGTGTTTGTAGGCTATGTGCTAGTCTTCTTCAGAGAAGCTTCTTTTCAAGTCTCCTGCCCACAAGGAAGTGGGGTTATTTGTTCTTTTCTTATTAACTAGTTTGAGTTCTCTGTGGATTCTACTTACCAGAGCTGGTCAGAAACATAACCTACAAATATCTTCTCCCATTCTGAGGGCTGTCAATCCCAGTGATATATTTTTGGTGATGCTTCAATTGCCAGGGGTAGGGGTCTCCCCATAAAATATTCCCTAAGGCAAATTTCTTCAAGCATTTTTCCTGCATTCTCTCCTAGTACTTTTATAGTTTCATGGCTTAAATTTACATCTTTTATCCAGTGAGAAGAAATTTTTGTTAATAGTGAAAGGTGAAGGTCTAGTTTCAGTCTTCTACAGGTCGCTAGCAGTTCACCCAGCTCCATTTATTAAATAGGAAATCTTTCACCCAATTAATGCTTTTGATAAGCTTATCAAAGATCAAATAATGACAAGTGGCCATCTCTTGGTTCTCTATTCTGTTCCATACAGCTACCTCTTTATTTTTGAACCAATACCATGCTGTTTTGATCACTATAGAGGTATAGTATAGCCTAAAGTCTGGTAATGTGAAAGCTCTTGATTTGGCTTTATTTCTGAGTAATGTCTTGGCTATTCAAGGTTTTTTCTGATTCCATATAAAATGAAGTACTGTTTTTTTCAAGATCTTTAACGTATGACAATGGTGCTTTACTAAGGATTGCATTATTACCAACTGATTTTGGACAAAGCAGACAAACCCATATGTTGGAGAAAGGATGCTCTATTCAATAAATGGTGCTTGGAAAATTGGATTGAAACCTGCAAAAGAATGAAACTGGATCCCTCTCTCTCACCATATAGAAAAATTAACTCAAGCTTGATTAAAGATTTAAATGCATGGCCTGAAACCATAAAAATTCTAGAAGAAAACATAACTCTTCTGGATATTGTCATAAGCAAAGAATTTAAGGCTCAGACTCCCAAAGCAGATACAGCAATGACAATGCACAGCAAGGCAAATAGTCAACAAAGTAAGTATACAATTCAAAGAATGGGAGAAAATCTTCCCAAATATACAGCCAACAAAGAACTAATATTCAGACTGTACAAAGAACTTAAACAAATCAGCAAGAAAAAAATAAACACATCAAAATGTGGGCAAAAGACTTGAAAAAATATTTCTCAAAAAAAGGCAAGACAAATGGCCAAGGAACATATGTAAATATGTTCAACATAAGGCTGGACACAGTGGCTCATGCCTGTAATTCTAGCATTCTGAGAGGCTGTGGTAGTTGGATTGCCCAAGCTCAGGAGTTTCAAGCCAGCCTGAGCAAGAGCAAGATCCTATCTCTACTAAAAATAAAAAAAAACTAGCCCAGTGTCATGGAGCATACTTGTAATCCCAGCTACTTAGGAGCTTAAAGCAAAAGAACAGCCTAAGCCTAAGAGTTTGAAGTTACTGTGAGCTACGATTCCATAGCACTCTACCCAGGACAACAGAGTGAGACTCTGTCTCAAAAATGATGTTCAACAAAACTTATCATCAGGGAAATGCAAACTAAAACCACCATGGTTAACCACCAGCTTAACCATTAAAATGGCCATTATTATAAAGTATAAAAACAATAGATATTGACATAGATGCAGTGTAAAGGAATACTCATACACTGTTGTTGGGGAGATAAAATCATACAACCTATCTACCATTCAATCCAGCACTCTCACTATGGGGTATCTACCCAAAAGAGTAGAAGTAATTTTACAAAAAAAGACACCTCTACCCAAATGTTTATCACAACACAATTTACAATTGCAAAAGTAAGGAACCAACTAAGTGCCCACCAACAGATGGGTGAATAAAGAAAATGTGGTATATATACTCAGTATATATCACAGGTAGTAGTTACCCATAAAAAAGAATAAAATAATGTATTTTAAAGCAACTTGGTTGGACTTGGACACCATTATTCTAAGTGAAGTATCTCAGGAATAGAAAAACAAATGCCACCATGTTCTCACTTGCAAGTGGGAGATAAAGAATATATATGCTCATGAAGTGGTAGAATGGACAGTGAAAACAAAGGAAGGAGGAGAATGAGAGGGTGAAGGATTAAACAAATTCATGTTCAGCAGACTATCCTTCTCCATATTAAGTTAACATTATTAATTTAAATTGTATTAAGTTTTACATTGTATTTTCATTTAGTAATTTTGATTTTGCTTCACAGTCCTACAAGAGACTAAGCTTGCTTAGTCTTATTTCTGTCCCTAATTAAATCAACATAAAGAATAATGATTACATACAGCAATCCTGGCTATCTACAAGGTCTTCCAATGTGTGAGAAATACTGCTCTAAAAACAAACAAACAAACAAACAGTATCTATTCCTTGAAATTCTTCTGGGTGTTAAATGGGAGTATAAATGTGCAGGTGTGTTCCACAATGGAGTAGATTTGGGAAATGGAAGCTGTAGTCGGGTGTGGTGGCTCTCACCTGTAATCCCAGCACTGTGAGAGGATGAGAAGGGAGAATTGCTTGAGTTCAGGAGTTCGTGACTTGCCTGAACAAGAGTAAGAACCCATCTCATTAAAAAAAAAAAAAAAAAAAACAGCCAGGAGCCTCAGCGAGCACCTAGAATCCCAGCGGCTTCTGGAGGCTGAGGCAGCGGGATAACCACAGCCCAAAGCTGAGGTTACAGTGAGCTCTGGTGCCATTGCACTCTGCTCAGGGCACAAGGTGGGACTCTGTCTCAACAACAACAACAACAACAAAAGCAAATAATAAAAATATAAAACTAAAAAAAAATAAGCAAGGGCAAGCTGCAGTGAATTTAGGATAGACATTAGCATACTAAAGGTTCTGAACAGTCTCATAGCAAAGGTGTCCTTTTACTTGATTGAACTGACCTACCCTGTATGTTTTTTTCCACAGAACTTATTTGTCCGTCCTCTTCCTCTTTTATTTTTGAGACAGTTTCACTCTATTGCCTGGGCTAGAGTACAGTAGCCTCTCCATAGCTCATTGCAACATCAAACTCCTGGGCTCAAGCAATCCTCCTATTTAAGCCTCCTGAGTAGCTGGGACTATAAGAACACACCACCACATTCAACTAATTTTTTTTTTAATAGATGATGGCCCCAATATGTTGCTCAAGCTGGTCTCAAACTCCTGACCTCAAGTAATCCTCCCACCTTGGTCTTCCAAAGTGCTGGGATTACAACTGTGAGCCAATATGTCTGGCTAAACGTGTTCTTTTCTACAAATAATATCCTTCAGAATACTTTTTTGAAAAGGGGTTCTAAAGTATCTTATAGCATCAAATTTTTAAGGTGTGGGATGGATATGAAAGGTTAGATCTGGAGACATGCTAGGAAATGTTTCAGCATGGCAAATGGGGACACACCACCAACTGAACTCAGGAAGCCTCATCTCAGAGTCCACCTTTGCCATACCCTCTGTGACTAGCCCTGAAGCCAGATGTCTCGTGCATTCCCCAGGACCACCTGTGAGGTAAGTAGTGTTTACAGGTGAAAACACTGAAGGTCTGAGGACTCACAGGGCTAATGTAATAGAGATGTGATTTAAAGTTCCATCTTCTGGTTCAAAGTACACTCCCTTCTTTTATATCCCAGTATAATTTCTGGCTTTGTTAGCTCCTGGGGATGGGACCTTGGGGGAAAGTGCTTGTTCTTCAGGGATTCAGCTACCTCCTCTATAAAACAATAAAATTTTGCTGAATATCTTCTGAGGTTATTACCTATTCTAAACTTTCAGGATGACAGGAGTTGAGTGACATAGATGCAGTGTACTAAAACATATTTTAAAGAGTAATTAAAATAGTCTGGAAGTGATGTAGCACAAAAAAGAGCAGTGCACAAACAAAAAGGAGGGAGTTTAAAATAGGTTCATATATACCTAGAAATTCAGTGTATGATAAAGGTTGCATTTAGATTCAGTATGGAACATGTGGATGATGCCATTGATAATGGCTGAACCTTGACTATTCATTTAGAAAAATAATAATAAAGGTGAAACCTTACCTAACTACCATGAAACAAATAAATTCCTAATAGAATAAAGAGTAAGATACGAAAACTTAAACCACAAAATTACTAAAAGAAAATACGAGCCCCTTGTTTTTATCTCTGGGGTATAGAAGTCCTTTCTAAGCAACAGAAAAAGCGTAGATACCATAAAGAAAAACATAGACAAATAAGATTTAAGAGTAAATATAAAATATCTTCAAGGAAAAAGGTAAATGGCAAATAGCAGAAAATTTTTGTGAAAGCATAATGTAAACTTCAATGTATATTCCAGTATGTATGACATGTTTCCAATTTGGAAATGAAAAAGAACATTTGCTTGTATATATACAGACTATTTCTGGAAAAACACATAAGCAGAAAAATGAGAGTTTATTAAATGCCTATTTCATGCTCAGCTACACAAATCATAAAAACAAAGATTAAATTAACACATAGTCAATTACACTTGCAAACTAAGGAATCCCACCCACCAACTGCTATGGGAAATTCACAGTAAGGTAAATCCACTTCAGGCTCAGAGCTCCAGGAAAATCACCTGCCCTTCTGCACTTCCATCTTATCCCTTCTCAGGGCAGAAATGTTGCATGTAGAGAAAAGGTAAGGACATAGTCTACCCCAGAAGAGTTATTTATGGTGGTGTATATTATAGCTGGTATGACTCTTTATCTAGAATGTTAACAAATTATTGGGAAGCAGGAAAGAGAAACAGCTATCAGAAGGAGCTCTTGAGCTAGATTCCTCAAGTTCAAATCTTTACCTTGCTCTCACCATGACAAAGACACAATATCTCTAATTTCTAGTTTCCTCATCGATCGAATGAGGATAATAATAGTAATAGTACAGAAACATAACAAAGTGTTTTATTCCAAGGCACTAATAAAATGGAAATAATGAATGAATAGTGGCTGCTATAAAACAGTGAATAGCAACACAATTCATGATTATGATGACATATTATATGTTCCATCATCCACATGTATTAATAAAATTAGTCATTAGGGTATTTGCATTAACATTCTAGCAGGAATCAGTCAAAGCTAATCACATGGCCAACCATGATAAAATTAGCTAACACCTATGAAGAAGTTTCATGAGGTCCATCAGAATTTTGAGAGAGTCTTCTCTCTCTTTTAAAAGGCCCAGCGCTGTTCAGCTTGAAGTGGTGAATCCAAAACTTGACCACATTGTCAGTCAAACTCCAAAGGGTCCACTCTGAACGTCATTCAGAAGAAGGAAAGTAGGGAATATTTGACAACTACAAATAACCACAGGAGTGAACAGGAATATGGCATGAAGCAAAAAACCAAAAGGGGGGTAAATTGCTAAAATTATGATAGTTATCTTATCCTTTCTGATATGTTATATAGATATACTTAGATACAGATAAATATCTATTGCTATATATACCTATATGCCAAGTAGGAATTATTTATAGGTGAAAACATGAAGTTCTGAGGGGGCTCTAAGCTACAATGGCAGAACTATGATTTATATATATCTATAATGTGTGTTGGGGTGTGTGTGTGCTATTGTTTGCTACCCTTTCCACATTTGGCATACATATTTGCCATCATATCCATGTTTGTGTGTATATGTGGGTGTGTGTGTATTCTCCATACAATCTAATAAGCCCCAAACAAAATGTCATCAAATAGAAAGTCCCACAAAATGCCACCTGCAAGTGCATTCTTATACTGTGATATTTCAACTTCAGTCAAATATTTAGTACTGAAATAGTTGTCACAGATTTGCTTTTCAATGTAATGAAACACTTCTCCTATCCTCATATATTCAGAAATATCTTTTATACACACAAATAGCTGATGGAAAGGAAGGTTCACTACTGAGATTCCACTGTAACACACCCCACTAAGGTGTGTTACACCTGAATTTGGAAACACACTTTCACATTTAAGCCAAATAGGGGCTTCATATTATTGGCTTTTAGGAAAAGCATAAATGATTCTGAAATGGGTGGTAACACTAAACCCTGTGCAAATTTACCTTGGCTAGAACAACCAATTATGTCTCTGTTGGGACTTGTTACAGTCTCTTCCAACTTGGAAGCATTTTCATACTAAGGAACAGGGAGCTGTGGGGAAAAAAGAAACTGAGCTCCATGAATTTAAAAAAAAAAGAAAAAAAATCACTTCAGCCAGGAAGTGAGGAAGAACTGCCATGATATTTAAAAAATTAAAGTCAAGCTATACACAATCTACAATCTTTGGTCCCTCTTTTGTTTTTACTTAAAAAGAAACCAACAGCCATCCCTTTGTGGGTTTACCATATCCTGGCTCCTGAAAATATTATGAAGATCACAGCCTTATTATCTCAGTGAATATTTTGGTATGGAAAATCTGTTTCATCCTATAATTTCCTATTTATGTATGGGGGTATATATAAATCAATTTACTTTGTGAGAAGGGAGTCAACAATATTCTATTGTATTACTCAGTGGTTTCTTTGTTTATAGTACTATAATTTTATGAGAGAATTCACAAGTTAGCTGCTCAAAGAGTAACAACTGGTGACGAGGAGTTCCCACCATTTCACATATGTAAAGCGACGAAGTGGAACCCACTGGTCCAGTCCCAGCTTTGACATTCTGTGCTTTTATGATTCCATTTTGTTAGGTCATAATCCACAATGCTGGGACCCAGTGAACCACCCACACACTAAAAGGGGCTATTATTTCTAAGCAGCCTGATATCCTATCAGCAGATCTGGTCCCAGGCATTTACCAGTTAAACGGTAAGCATTTTAGTACATTCTAAGCAGGGGATATAAATAGCCCTCTGCGTTATATTTAGCCTTGCAAACAGAATGTCATGGATAGAAAACAATTAAAAATCATAATCTGAAAGAGCCCTATCTTTAACAGTTACTACATTTAAAGATGGGGAAATGTGCTAACAGCATCCTATCTAGCTGAAACACAAGTAACCAGAAATGACAGGGGTAATCAAAAGGAAGTACTGTCTGAGCTAGAGGGGGAAATACGTCTGGAAACTGCAACCTTCTGATGATGGATAAACCAAATGCACCAAACTGAGCTTGCTACTCCATTGCATTTCAAATGCAAGCAAGTTTACAATAAGACATGGTGAGTAAGGATGTTATCAGGGCAAACATATTGTCAGACTCCTTTGTATCCATATAGAGCAGAATTTGAGCCTTTCAAGAAGCAGTCACCACTAACCAGAGTGGTCCCAATTTCTACTGTAGGTTGAGAGGAGGAGCATGGGGGAAGTCATTTCTCCCCTGCTGACATTCTTCTTATCAGGCACTTTGAATCCTACTAGGAAGCACATAAAGCACCAGAAATATGAACAGCCACATTTACCCCATCCTAAAGTTTCCCCTTTGAGGAACATGCTTTGTTCCACAGTCTGCGCCCATGTCAACCAAGTTTGAATTCCTCAGCCTCCTATGGAAGTCTTTCAGTGAAACTTGTCCGTTCATGCCTTTTCAGAATACCCACTTTGATTTTCATCTCAGGAATTCTGCTTGCATGTTTCACAGACCTACTTCAGTCAACTGCAAGTAGCTTCATAGAGCCTGATGTAAAGAAGGCTCCTGAGGCCACATCAAGACTTGGTGAAAAGATTGGCAAGAGGAAGCAGTGATGACTTGTAGACACACTAGTTTGGAAACAACAGTATGCTGTTTGTGGCTCCCTGGATCTAGAACCCCAATCCTGAGTCTTCACACTTACATGCATAGCTGGCTTTCCTTGCTTGGACTAGGCTCTTCCCAAGTGTCCTCCAATCTTAAAAAATCAATTTAGTAACTGTAGTGGTCTAAATAATGGCCTCAAAAACATGTGTCCATATTCTAGAACTAGTGTAGTTGACTTTATTTGGGAAAAGGGTCGTCTCAGATGTAATTAAGAATCTCAAGATGAGATCATCCTGACATATTTCCCCCCCTCTGACTCAGACAGTATTTCCTTGTGATTACTGGATTATCTGGGTGGGCCCTAAATCCAATGATAAGTGTCCTTTTACAAAAGACACACAGAGCAGGCTGTGTACAGTGGTTCACACCTTGGGAGTCACTTTGGGAGGCCAAGGCAGAAGGATCATTGGAGGTCAGGCATTTGAGACCAGCCTGGGCACCACAGTGAGATCCTATCTCTTAAAAAACAAAGAAACAAACAAAATCAGCAGGGCATGATAGCACATATCTCTTGTCCCAGCTATTCTAGAAGCTAAGATAGGAGAATCTCTTTAGCCCAGGAGTTGGAGGTTACAGTGGGCTCTGATAATGCCACTGTACTCTAGTCCTGGAAACAGAACAGGGAAAAAAAAACAAAACAAAAACAAGCAAACAAAAAAAAGAACAGAGACAAAGAAAAGGAGAAGACCCTGTGAAAACCAAGGAAGAGTTAGAGTTTTGCAGCCCACGCCAAGGAAGACCTGGAGCCACCAGAGCTGGGAGAAATAAGGGTGAATTCTCTCTGAGAGCCTTTGGAGGGACTGTGGCCTTTGCCAGCACCTTGATTTTTGATTTCTGGGCAATAAATTTCGGTTGCTTTAAGCTACCAAGTTTGTGGTAATTTGTTACAGCAGCCCTAGAAAACTGATACAGTATTCCTTTTCACCCAAGCACTCGACCACAACAGCTAATGTTTATTATTTTTTATAGAGACCCAAAGACAAACTAAGTATCATTCCTGCTCTCCAGAGACCATTGTTCTAGAGGGAGCAAGTAAACTGATAAGTGAGAGAGCAAAATGCAGAAAGCAGCCTCCAGGCTGTCACATGTCCCCAGAGGCTGTGGCATATTCCCAGAGGCTATAACATGTGCCCATAGTCCAAGAGGTTAGGTTCACAGGCAGGGAAGGGGGTAGAGCACGGGATGACCCGCGGAGGGCTGGCAGGACCCAGCAGGAGCCACAGAGAACAGAGTCACGGGCGAAATGCCAGATCCCAAAGCCCCACACACCATGTTAGTGGGCTGGGTTGGCATCTTTTCCTGAAGGAAAAACAGGGAATCTGTGGGAAATGTTGTTCTTGACAAATTAAAAGATACATGAAAGTTTCTTTTCCCACCTCAGTCACACTTAAGAACTTAAAAAGTTCTAAACTGTATCCCATGAACATAGACTTTCTGTTCCTGACCCTGGCTCTTGCCCTTCCAACTTGCTAGCCAAGTTTGCTGGACACTTCCTCCTCCTACGAACTCTTTGTTATGTGTAATTCCAGGACAACCAAAAGTCTTTCCAGAGAAAACCAGGTCCATAAGCGCTCTTGTTGGGGGAAACAGGTAGATAGAGGTGGGGAGCAATATTCCACAGTAAAATTAATTTGAGAAATGCTCCTTCAGTAATTTGCAAAATGCTCTGAAAAATCCAGTTTAATTTTGGTTAATAGGCATTTTCCGAACATATTTAACCCAACAGTCTCTTTTCTATAACATTTTATTAATATCCTACTCTAATTTACTTTTAGTTTTGTGACTGATTTCTCAAGTGTGGAATTAAATCATAAATCACGGTGCATAATATAGCAAATGTTGCTTAGAAAATAGTATTTTTCAAATGTAAGTTTAATATATGTAAGATAATCTGTATTTGACAGGCCCATTAGTTTATGTTGCTGGCTAAACCCATAATCTGAACTGGTTCTGCTTTTTCAGTCCAACACCTTTTTCAGAAAGCACGAACCTTAACAAAGGCCTTCAGGTGACCACTGAGCACCGAAGCCCATGGCTCAGCAGCAGGCCCTAGAAACAGAATATTTAAAGATCACATCCTTTCCTTCAAAAACTTACATGGCCTCACTTTATGCTGTATGATTTAATTCCACACTTGACAAATCAGTCACAAAATTAAAAGTATATTAGAGTAACCCTAGTGGAAGGAAACGTATCATTTTGATTGCTGTTTTGTTTACACAAAGAGGCAAAATGTCCTTCTAAAATTCACCTTTCTCAAATGCCAAATTTTATTGTATTCATCAGAAGCCCTATGAACTAGAAAAAAGGGATTTTTTGATATCTGTGTCTTCAGAATGTCAAGACTAGGCTACGCTTCCATATCATTCCTTTCTAGTCCCTGTCACCACCAGTTACCTTCATTAATATTATTAAATCTCAATATATTTACATGTGTACCATGTACAGCAAAAAATGAAAAAATAATCTCCTTGTTATTTCTTGACTACACATGCTATAAAAGTTAGCATAGAAGATAGAATTACAAGGAAAGGATCCTAAACTCTCATTCTCTTACCTCTGACAGTTAGCCTCAACACAGAAATTTGGGGGATAATTAAATTAAGGAGAAAAAAATTCACCCTCTGTTTTTCTCTTCTTGGTTCATTTCTAAATGAAAAGTTATTTTCCAGGCAAAGATAAATGAAATTCTTCTCTTTCTAATCTCTGTAAAGACTGTGAAAGTAAAGATTCATTTCATTGGCTAAGATGACGCCTTCTCTGAAAAGTGGCCATGGTCTGACATAATCAGAGGTGAGTGGACAGCACCCACGCTCGGGGGGTTACAGACATGTGCATCTCCAGCCTGCAGCTCCTTAATTCTTGTCACACTTACTAAAATACCACAAGAGCTGCCTTCTGTCACTGAGGAAGATGAGAACATTTACGAGTTGGCCAATAACAACAATATTATAATGACAGAAAGAGAAAAAGAGTGTTTTCTTTCAAAGAGTTCACGTTATTCCCAATATATACCCTCACTATTTCTATGACAGTTTTTGAGGGGCTCCATTCTATAAAACAATAATAAGTTTTAAAAAACCACTATTAATTGAACATCTTAATTAGCAAGTGCCAAACTAAGGATATTGCTGACGGTTACAGTTTTTACAAAAGGGAAGTGAGCCTCAGGAAAGCAAAGGACTTAGCTCATGACCCCACGTCCACTAAAAGTCAGAACTGAGCCTCAGCTGCCCATAAGAAGAGCCCAGACACAGGGAGAAGTGGAGAATATAAGGGACAGACAAAAGGGATCCAACAACTCAGCTTTTCTACTTCTTATACCAGGGCCCAGAGAAGCCATTATGGCTTTAGTGCTCCAGAAATACAGAGAAGGAAGTCATTCATTAGAGAAGAAAATGTACAAAGCTGGAAATACTCCACCCAGCAAGAGGAAATTGGGTTGCCCTGAGCCTCTGACCTCTAAACAGATGAAACTAGCTTAGACACGTCTCATTCTAGAAACATCACAGCTTTTCCTCATCCTCTGTGACCGGTGTTGGTGTTGGGACCATAAAAATGGATTTCGATTGGGCTTCCTTTGAGAATTAAACTTTAAAATCAGTGGAACGGGCACTTTCAATAACAATTGTTACCAGATCCTTGTCACCTGGATGTTCTTACACCCATATTTTATTCATATGTTCACTCACTAACCTTTCCCTTTCTTTACCTCACTTATGACACAGACGGAACATTGAAGTTGCAAATTAGATGCCAGTGGAAGTCAGGTGGTGACACAGGAGTCCTTCCAAGTGGGTGGGAACTGGGTGGACCAGAAACATACCTCATCTTATGCCCCCCCCGGGGGGGTGAGGGAGGTCAGCTATCCCTCTCCTCCCACCTAAGCCTGCCAAGAGGAAGCCCTGGCCAAGCTGCACAGCTTCACATTATTTGAGAGAAACAAGAAATCCTTGCTTTTAGGTGAAATTTCATGATTTTTTTCACTTCCAGCAACTTCTTTTAATTTCTTAATGAGAAAAAACAAAGCCAAGAACAATGGCAGGTGAGTCCAGAAAACTATCTCCATGGATTAGACTCACCCACGAGATTCCAGCAAAGCTTCTGCTAAACACAGCAGAGTTAAACATGAGGAATAAATTAAGGATCATTCCATTTCAAAGAATAGCAGAGAGAGCTTGTGAGCCTTATATTTTCCCAAGAAAAAGGTTACTTTGAATTTATAAATAGATAAAAATGAAATAAGAAATTATTTGTCCTTTCTATTGATTATGCCGTTCAGAGTTAAGTTGAATTTCTTCTTGAAGAACATGAAGGACTTAGCCTGCCATCCCAATTTCTTGTTCCTGAACCTGTTGATATTGATAGGTAGTTGGTATTTGGGGTGACTTTAAGTGAAACCTGGTCAAAAAGATATACATCCTTCTTCAAAATGGTATATTAACAATACTTGAAAAAATGTATTTGACAACATTTTTTGTCAACATTGACCAAGTTCTAGGCTTTTTACTGAGGTCTCAAGAAACCAACAATGGAAAAGAGAGTGCTATCTTTATCACTAGGCTAATAATCTAGGAGGACAAACAGACAAAAAATCCCCAAGAAATCTCAGTTACCTGTTACGAGGAGGAGGTAAAGAGTCCTAAGGGGGCACAGAATGAATTAGGGAGAGCTAGCCAAAGGAGGAGATAATAAATTAAGGTTGAGACCAAAAGGACAAAGGTAGGGGGACAGGAGGGATGGATAATTTGGGCCCAGAATGAATTAGGGAGAGCTGGCCAAAGGAGGAGATATTATATTAAGGTTGAGACCAAAAGGACAAAGGTCAGTCGGGGGTGGGGGAATAATTTGGGGTAGAAACAATTCCAAATCTGGGATACAGGACAGAGAACTGTCAGGATACTGGTCAAAGAACCTGAAATAAATTTGGTATGCATGCCAAATCCAATTGGCTGAATAGGGTTGGGTGGTGATAGAGAGATGATACACATAATTTGAGCCACGTTATAGATCCTGTTTTATCCTGAAAACAACAGGAAGTGGCATGATCTGATATGTCCTTGAGAAGGAGCACACAGCAAGCATGTCCGAGGGCCAAAAAAGTATCACTGTGTGCAGACATAACTTTCTCTCTAAGAGGGATGAATTCTCACTTTCTAGGTCAGCTCCCAGACTCCTCCTTTTTTGTGAAAGAACCAAACAAAAAACTAAGTGGGTGGTTATAAACTGGGACCATCTTGCCTCCCAGTACTTTGGCAGTGTTTGGAGATACTTTGGTAGTATTTGGATGGTCACACTGGGAAACAGGGGGAGCGTAGGGGAAGGGGACTAGCACCCAGTGGGTAGAATCCAGGGAAGCCCCCTTAACAACAAGGAATTATCCAGCCCAAAATTTTAATAATTTTGAAGTTAAAAACTCTGGAATAAACTAACAAAAACAACAAAAGCCAATCTATATTTAAATAAATAAATAAACATTCACACACACTTTTTTTTTTTTTTAAGGGGCAGGAGAATTCCAAAAAGCTACAAGGCCTTGGTGTCAAGAGGATATCAACATCTTACCTGTTGGTTTGAACAAAACTTTGCCCACAAAATACAAAGCTGTAAACCAATAAATAAAATCACGATTTCTTTCAGGAAATTCCCATTGATCAATTTATTGGAGACAAAAATCTTCTCTGCTCACCTGGACAAAACATTTTCTTATCAACCACAGTTTGATTCTCTTTTAAGACCCTGTTGCTGTGTTCACCAACTCTAAATTATTATATCATAAGTTTTGGACAATTCCAATTAGTTGGAACTTTTAGGCACAAAGACTCATATATATATATATATATATATATATATATATATATATATATATA
>CAUYON010210924.1:0-17693 GCA_963573935.1 Arctocebus calabarensis | reverse complement strand
TAAATCATAGCTGGGCGGCTCCTGTGGCTCAGCGAGTAGGGCGCCGGCCCCATATACCGAAGGTGGCGGGTTCAAGCCCGGCCTCGGCCGAACTGCAAAACAAAAAAATAGCTGGGCGCTGTGGCGGGCGCCTGTAGTCCCAGCTACTAGAGAGGCTGAGGCAAGAGAATCGCTTAAGCCCAAGAGCTGGAGGTTGCTGTGAGCAGTGTGACACCATGGTACTCTACCCAGGGCAATAAAGTGAGACTCTGTCTCTACAAAAAAAAAAAAAAAAAAAAAAATTAAATCATAGCTGTGTACATTAATGCAATAATGGGGTACAATGTGCTGGTTTTATATACAATTTGAAATATTTTCATCACACTGGTTAACATAGACTTCATGGCATTTTCTTAGTTATTGTGTTAAGACATTTATGTGGGGTTAGAAATCCCCACATGTATGTCTCACGTACATGTCATTCGAGTGAGTCACTAATGGGTTAAATTAGCTTTTACCTCCACAGAAAAAGCAACAGGTTTGGGCTACCCTGAGGCAAACACAAAGACTATTTTCTGGTCATCTGGAGACAGATACTTTGAAGTTTTTGCAGCCGTTGGTTCCAAGGAGTTAGAAGCTGAAAAGCTTCTTGCCTGGAGACACAGTCCAGAGGTTGACAAAATGTAAGATCTCAGCACTTTGGAGAAACAAAGTCATAAACCCATTTAAGGTTAACTTGGTGAGCGCAAGAGGAGATTCAGAAAGCAGTTCCCCTGTAGTTCTGTCTCTCTTATTTGTATGTAAATTTCTTACACAAAAGCTGAGGCTCATTTACAAGGAGTTAAGGTAAAAGAGCACTATGCTGGTTTGCAGACATGATGTCTGCACTTAGGTTTAGAGTGATTAAGTGTGCAGGTGACTGCCAATGTATAAAAGGTGGTCAGAAATAAAGTTAATTTGCTACATGCCACAACAGAGCTTGTAGCCTGCTTCTTGCACCCTTTCTTAACATTACAAAGCGAATTTACACCTGAGGCAAAGTTGTAGCCCCTCCCGTCTCTGGGCACACAACATATTTTTGGGGTACAGTAAGTTTTACCTGTACCCTTCTAAGATGCACCATAGGTGTGATCTCACCAATTACCCTCCCTCCACCCATTCTCCCCCCTCCCCTCCCTTTTCCCTTTCCCCATATTCTTGTACTATAATTGGGTTACAGCCTTCATATGAAAGCTATAAATTAGTTTCATAGTAGGGCTGAGTACATTGGATACTTTTTCTTCCATTCTTGAGATACTTTGCTAATAAGAATATGTTCCAGCTCCATCCATGTAAACATGAAAGAGGTAAAGTCTCCATCTTTCTTTAAAGCTGCATAATATTCCAATGTGTACATATTCCACAATTTTTTTAATGGCCGAGTAGTACTCCATGGTATACATATACCAAATTTTATTAATCCATTTATGTATGGAGGGCTCTTGGGTTGATTCCACATCAATTCTGCTACAGTAAATATTACCCCAAAAGGACAAAGCTTTTTAAAAGTGTGAGCCCTCCCACTTTTCCCACATCCCAGCTCCTTCCTTATGTTAAATCTTTGCCAATCTAGTTACCTCCAGACTCTTTGGAATGAAAGATGGGAGAATGGATGAAGAAAGAGACAGAGCTTGGCACCATAGCACAGTGGTTATGGCATCTACCAAATATACCGAGGCTGGCAGGTTTGAATCCAGCCTTGGCCAGCTAACCAATGATAACAATTGCAATAAAAACCAGCCAGGCTTTGTGGTGGGCGTCTGTAGTTGCATTTTGGAGGCTAAGGCAAAAGAATTGCTTAAGCCCAAGAGTTTGACGTATCTGTGAGCTGTGACGCCACGCACTCTACCGAGGGTGACATAGTGAGACTCTGTCTCAGAAAAAAAAAAAAGGAGAGAGAGACATGACTGCAGGTGGAAGAAAAGGATTCATGCTTAAAGCAGAAGGAGATAGGAAAAAAAGTCAGGGGGCAACATAGAAAGTAGAGAGAAGGTGGGGAGGAGAGGAGAAAAGATATAATATTTCTTATCATATGGAAGTTGGACAGATTGGCGAGGGAGAAGATCTGGAAATGTTTTGGGGTGGGAGAAATTTGAGGAGAGGAAATGATGTTTGGAGAAATCTCCCTAAGGTTTAACTCAGCTCTCCTTTAACATTCTGTGGGATGTGCACAGAAAGAATGCAATTCCTTTTCAACTGCTTTGGCTATTGGCTTGAGCTTCATTATATGTGGCTCATTTTAGGGCCGGGGCACTTGGGACCTGAGAATGTATTTGGGTTCCACAAGCAAAGACTGAAAGATGTTCAGTGACATGGTTCATGGATAGGAAAGAGTTTTGGCTGCTGATGGAGGCATTTCATCACCCTATCCTTGGTAATGTTCCCCTAAACGATTGGCATTAATCACCCATTTCTAGTCCATTCAACAAATCTGTACTGACACCTGCCATATGTCTGGTGCTCACTGGAAATTCGTTATGCTTTCAGCCTGTGTTTCCTCTGTTTAAACGAAGAAATTCTATTTATTGAACCCTTCCTATGAGCTACTATTTCCATAAAAATGTACAAAAATATTTAATTTTTGTGCTTAAAGAATTTATAGAGTAGTAGGGTGAGAGACAGAATAACAGATGATTTCAATGTGCCGTGCCAGACACAAGGACAGAAGCAGAAAGTTCATCCTGTGGGATGCAGAGGAGGGACACTCAGGCATGCCTGGGTAGTCAGGGAAGGCTTCCCGGTGGAAGAGGGGCTTGACCTGAGTCTTAAGAGATATGCAGAAATTAGTCAGG
This sequence comes from Arctocebus calabarensis, assembly GCA_963573935.1. Taxonomy (NCBI): domain Eukaryota; kingdom Metazoa; phylum Chordata; class Mammalia; order Primates; family Lorisidae; genus Arctocebus; species Arctocebus calabarensis. The sequence continues at coordinate 14,883 of CAUYON010210924.1, read as the reverse complement.
TTAACAAAGTTGGGGGAAATATCCCTGGCAATGAAACAAAGTCATGCAAATATGAAATGGTACATATGCTGGAGGGTCCAACAAGCTCATTGTTCATATTAATTCATTCACCATTTATTATCTAATATGACATTAGAATGTAATATGTGTCATAGACCCAACAATATAGATTGGGTTACTTGGTCTTTCAAGTATATAAATTAAAATGATTTATAATGGTATTACAAGTAATGTGTGATAGTACCAGTTTTTATGAAACAAAACCTTATAATTTCTAATTTGTGAATGAACAACACTGCAATTCATTTGTCAAAATGACAAAATGTGTCAACATTCCTCATTCTTGCCAAATCTTTCTGCCATTCCACAGGAAATATCAGGAAGTTATAGGCCCGATTTTCACACTTACAAATGGGGACCTCAGGAAAGACACTTTTTCTCTCTGATCTTCACTTTCTTCATCTATTAAATGGAGACAATACTTCTGCCTGCCTCATTTGAGTGTGGGGTAGATGAAATGAAAAGGGGGTAAAATAATATGCATAGACATTGGTGTATCATAGATGCATAGAGTTTGGTATCCATGTAGAAAACATGGGCTCAGAATCAGACCTGGATGCCAACTCCAGACCTACTCACCTAGCGGCTGTGTAATTTTGGGCAAATTACATAGCTCTTGTGAATCTCTGTTTTCTCATTGCTATAATGGGAATAATATATCACGCACCAGCCATATAATTGTAACTTAGTAATTGCATGTACTAAGTGGCCGTAAGGGGCTTCATTTTTAGCTGCATTTTCTTGGAAGCTTATAGAGCAGTGGTTCTCAACCTTCCTAATGTTGTGATCCTTTAATACAGTCCAAAGGGGTCATGACCCACAGGTTGAGAACTACTGTACAGAGTGTCTTAGGATAGTCAAAGCTGAGACAACACATTGTCCCCCAAATGGCTAGTGACCAATAAAAGTTTATTTCTTCTTGTACTAGTCCAAGTTGGATATTTCTCTGAGTATCAAATGTCGGTGGATAGGGCTGCTCTGGGACCTAAGATCCTTCTGTCCTGTACCTTTGAATTGCCCTCTGGGACTCATCATCACAACTATCCAGTTGTATCCATTCATGAGAGTCACTCAAAGGGCCATACCCAACTACCAGACAGGAGAGGAGAAGTAGGCTAGCTGTGTGACCTAGAAGAAGACATGGGGTTTGGGGAGCAGTATGCAATCTCTGTTGCGTTAAAATGCCTTCAGAATCACACCCTTCCACTTCTCTCTCATGTATCCCTATTTGCACGAGAACCATCCTTTCCTATTCATCATAGCAAATGCTGCTTCTTCAGGGAGAAGACTGATATGGTAAAGGAAGTTCAGAATTTTGGACCTGCCCATTTGATGCAAGAGAACTGTCCTGCAAAGATCTTCTCACTTCAAGGCATGCAATGGTACCGGCAAGAGTTCAGAGTCTTTAATTTTACTGCTGAATGTGTGCGTGTGTCTGTCTGTGTGTGTGATGGGGGTTGCAGGCCTACTACCTATGAGGTCTGGCAGGTGATAGTAATGAGTGAAGTGGGTTGAGTGGGAATTGTGATAAAATAGGAAATTCTTGTCCCATTAATCGTGGGCAGCCAGTTTCGTGCTACGAGAATGTGGGCTTAATGCCAGCTTGTCTGATTTGTAAAGGAAGTTGGAAATGCAGGCATTTATGTAAGGCATCTTTTAAATGTTGGCAACTAATTCAAATAAAGAATACTGCAGGTCAAACAAGACACCAGTGGGCTTTGTGTAGGCCCAGGAGGTGCCAGTTAGGGACTTCTGACACACGCAGTGTGTGTAGAGGAATTCTGTGTTCTTATCTGCAAGGCCAGCTCCAGGTGCTGGGATGCTGTTGCAGTGTATGGATGTGAGGAATATTCTTTTCTTTTCTGTTGGAGTTGGGGTTCAGCAGAGGAACCACTGGGGCAACCTCATCATATAGGAGTTTGTAAAAGTAGGTGCTGAGCCATGAGATGAACATGATTTGAGTTCCTCTTCTTTTCTGCATTTCTTCTTGCTTTTTAGGAAAGTAATAAACAGGACTGAAAGACGGAAGAGGTTTATGGAGCAAGAGGGAGAGTCAACTCCCCTTCCTTACCCCCATTATGATCAACAAAGAAAGATGGCACTTGATTGTCTCTTTCCTTTCATGATGTGGTTTTATGGTAAGGGAGAAGCAGCAATCAGTTCTCTCTGGTTTTACAGGGGCCTCACAGCATAGATGAACTTTCAGGTTGAGTCATGCTTCATTCCTGGGCTGCACATCTGGTGATTGTAGGGCATAATTCTAGAAATATTTTTCATGTGCCATATAGCCTTGGGGGAGTGCTGAAGAGAGATGGTAGAGAGGGAGGGTTGAGTGCCTGAACTAAAAGGTCTCCTTGCCTTCCTTGCTCATTCAACAGTTAGAGAATGACCCTGCACAGCATGCTGGGCTTGGCAGTGGGACCTGAGGATACAATGGTGTGTTCATTAGGCCTGGTTTCTGCCTTCAGAGAGGCCAGCATTTTTAAGAGAACAAAGGATACATAGCACAGAAAATGACTGTGAGTGAGGGTGACTTCAGGTGGTCTGGAAGATCCCCCAGAAGAGTTGGTATTGAAATTGAAACCTCAATCTCAAGAGGAAGTCAGCCACTCCAATGAGAAGGGAGGGGAGTCTTCCAGGTGCAAAGCGCCGGAGGTAGGAGCAAAGTTGGCATGTGTTGGAGATGGAATAAATGCCACCATGGCCAGAGTGTTGTATGTAGTTGAGAGAGTGGGGCTCATGATGTTGGAAAGACAGGCAGGGGCTAGATGGTGCAGTAGGAGCATGCCATGGTTTGGTGTCTGAGTCCCCTTTAGAGAGTTATCATCAGGGAAGTGATACTTCCAACTTAGGCTTTGAGTGATGATGCTCACCCCTGTCTGGATGAAGATCTTGGAGGGGAGTGCATTGGCCACTGTGGAATCACAAACCCCATTAGACCTCAGCAGGTAAAATAATCATTTATTAATGCTCCATGACTTAGGTTGGGCCCTGCTGGGCAGTTAGCTCTGCTCCTGATTGGTTTTACTCATCTCTCGAATGTGGGTCAGCTTTGCGGCTTGTGGCTGAGTTGTCTCACATATCTGGGCCAACCAAGGTCTGGGGCATGTGGTCACACATCCAGCAGGCTGGCCTGGGCAAGGGGCATGGTGAGGATTCCAAAAGAGTGGAGATTTGGAAAATCTCTAAGGTCTGGTCTCTGCACTGGCATGATGTCACTTTCACCCCATTCCTCTGGCCTATGCAGCCCACAAGCCCAGACCAGGCTGAAAGGGCCGGGGGGAGAGTTAGAAGACTGTGTCCCGTACTTGGAGATGGTGCAGAGCACATACAAGGGGTGTGCGTTCAGGGAGGGTGACCACAGCCATGCCTGCAAAGAGTCTGCTTCAGAGTGAGCAGAGAAGCAGGGAGACCATTTAGTGGCTGCTGTGGTTATCTTGGTTGGACTTAGGAGCTGGTCCTCATGGCTGATAATCATCCCTTCCACCACTGCTGTCTACAATTCATGGTTACTCACTTTTGAAACAGCAGGTGAGAGTGGTAACTCATACCCATTTCCTGGGCACCAGAGTCAGTGCTGGTGTGGTACTCACTGCTGCTCTCTGATGAGGGATTCCTGGCCTCATTAGTTCATAACTAGGCTGAAGCTCAGACATCAGGTGACTTGGCCCAGTTCTCCAGCTGGAAGGCAGCAGAGCCAGGAGCTGAGACCAGTTGGGTCTGTATCCACACTCAGTTCCTTTTCCCCAATTCATAGCACATTCATGATACAGAGTAAGAGCCCAGGCTAAGGAATCAAATGGATTCTGGTTTGCTGCTCATTAGCTCTTACTTAATGCTGTTGTGCTGTAGTTTTCGAGTCCATGAAATGGGGTGATAGTAGCATTAAATGCCTACCTCAAAGAATTATTGCTTTGAAGCATTTAGAATGTGCCCTCACACTGTAGACTATATAAAGATTTGCTGAAGAAAGGATAGGAAGGGTAGTAACATTCCATGCTAACTTCCTGCTATGCACATGGACCTTTAGGCACTGGAGGAAAATCACGGGTTGCAGTTGCGTGAGACACCTGATAGGTTTACCTTTTCAATTCTCATCTGCAACTCTTGATTGCCTATGATTTCACTCTGAGGACTGAACACAGCAATGTCCCTCATGCTCCTTAGATCGGTCCTAGGAACAGGTTGGGGAGACCCTGGAGCAAAGAGGTAAAATTTACTGGTTCTCACGTTTGACAATGAAAGGAGACATTTTCACCTGTCACAACTGGCGTGACCAAAACTGGCATCAAATGAGCAGAGACCAGGGATGCTGCCAAGAATTTGACAATATGCAAGACAGCCCTCCACAACCCACCAGAATTATCCAACCCCAAATGGCAACAGTGTGGAGGTGAAGAAGCTCTGACCGAATTTGACCTTGGTTCAATCTTTATAAGCTGGTGGCTCTGCTGAGATAACAGAGTCATCAGAAATGACCAAGCTTGAAAGGCCTGCAGCCTTTCCCAGCTGAGCACCTCTCAGTGTTTCCTTTTTTAGCAGAGAATTCTACAGAGAGAGAGTTAGTTGGAGTTAAAAATCCATCAGGTCTCATTTTGCCAGGTATTTTGGAAAATAACTTTTCTCCTGCAAAAGAAATTACATGAATTATATGAAAATTGATGCTAAGGTAATAAAATTACATGCTCAGGGCTCTTCTGAAAACCTCCTTTTATCTGGCAGGGTAATTTGAGTAGGGGAGACAAGCTCTGCAGACGCCACACTTGCACATAAAGAGGGAACACAGGAAATTGGCCCATCCGCGTTCTTGCTGTGAGTACCTACTCTGTGAAATACTCTTTCTCTCTCTCTTTTTTTTTACATCTACAGCTTTAAGCACATAGCAAACTTTCTGAGGGATATCCACAAAAGAAATGATTTGGGTTTTTAAAAAATGCACATTGATAGGAGGAAACTGCAAGTCATCAAATGGCTGGTGATGGTCAAGACAGGGCCAAACCCCCTAGGAACTGGGTAGAAACAAACTCTGGTCCACACAGATCTGCTGGTTCTCATGTGATGAGAGAAGCCTCTTTTGCTTCCAGTGTGGTAACAATTTTTAGCTGACAAGAAAAAAAGTCATCCTTGCTTTAATGTATGAGAAAATTGAAATGACTGGGGAAAACGACATCTGTTCTCATGACTTTTTCCAGTGAAAACTTCAGTCATTTAGAGGCAAATTGATGCATGTGATGTCTTGGCCCAGGCCGTGAGGGATGAGGCTGGTGCAGACTAGGAGTGTGTTTGACAGAGTTGAAAAGCGTAGGCCATGGAGACAGGAGAGAGAAGACCTGGTGAGCATCCCAGCGCATGTGAACTGTGAGATTTGATCTTTTAGAACAGTGGTTCTCAGCCAGAGGATTGTGCCCTACCAGAGAACCTTTGGCAATATCTGGAGACATTTTGGGTTGTCACATTTGATGGGAGGGTTCTGCTGGCATCTAGTGGGTAGAGGTCAGTCAGAGATGCCGCTAAATTCTTACAGTGCACAGAACATACCCCACACAAGGAAGAATTATCTGGACCAAAATGTCATGAAGGGCGAGGTTAGCAATACTGTTTTGGAGCCACGCTTCTGTGCTCTGGTTGCTCCGAGTATGGAAGGTTCACATGTCAATGCACGTGGGAGAATGGGCGTTGTTTTTACTGGTGAGTGATATCTCCAGGGCATCCTCAAATTGTATTTCCATACCTAATTTTCTGTGCTGTAGCCAGCTGCCCAGCTTGTCTTAAAATACAAATCTGATCCAGCCACTTCTCTCCTTAAAGACCTATTTACAATTATCCCTTAACTTCTGCAATATACCCAGACTGATCTTTGCAACCTCATGTTTTAGACCTGCCCTCCTCCCCAACTACCTCTGCCATGTGCTGTCTCCAGCCTCCATGCCTTTGCAGCTGCTGTTTCCTTTCCTGAACTGCTCATCACACTCCCTCACCTAGCCAGCACCTACTTTTCCTGGTCTCAGCACTCACATCACCTCCTCCCGGAAGTCTTCCCTGACTGCCTCATGGGATGCTCTGTGCCCCTGTGTACCTCATGTGTGTAAGAGCTTGCAGTATGGTGTAATAATTTCCTTGAATTGTTTTCATCTCCTTTTAGGCAGTGAGTGTTTGGCTCTCTTATTGTATTCAGTGTCTATTATGCTTGGCATCTAGTACCGTTCAGTAAATGTTTGTTGAATGAATTGATGAATAAATGACCAACGAGACCTTTAAACATAGCTGCTTCCACTAGGAAAAAAACCTCACTTGGGTTTATTTCCCCTGTCCTTCTTTGGGTTGCTCTGCCACAGTCACACTAATGGGCCATGGTCCAAGGACAGAAAGTTATTGGGAAGGACAAAGGGGCAAGATACTCTTTAACTTTGGCCAGTGACCTTAACATAATCCAGAGGGAATTGTCCTTGCATGGAAATAACCACTTTCCTCTTTAAAGCAACTAAACTGCTATTTTCTGGAAAGGACGTTAGAAATGAGAATTTAGTGCATTGCCAATAGCACTGAGGCTGTTTTATTGAGTTTCACTATCTCTGTTATACAAGGTCCAACAATTAAGTTCTTGAACTCACTGTAGAAAAAGTGCTGTCACTTATCATTGAATACCACCAGGTCACCTTCAAAGAACTCCCAAAGAATCTGGTAACCTCATATTCCACAATGAGGTATATAGCACTTTTACTAGGATGGGTTCTTGAACTTAATTGCCTGGTCTCATAAGTTAAGCTCCTGGAGGACAGAAACAATCTCTGCTTGTCTTGGAGAGCTCTGGGGCCTTCTGTATCTCACCTCGTTACAGAGAGAGCCCCTTTCAGGTGGAATCTCTCCATGAAGATGTGCAGTGTTCTCATTTTATAGCTGCGTAAACTGAATATTCTCAAGTAGGGTGAATATCTATGTCCACACAGTGAGTTAGCAAGAGAGCCAGGACTAAAAAATGGTATAGCTTTATTGGAGACAAATTATAGAAGCTGCAATGTCTTTAAATTTAGAAAACAAAGTTAGCTCTTGCCAGAGTTGCGAGGCAGTTTTGACGTGTTCTGGAAGCTGCTGCTCCCATCCAATTTTATTCTTAAAGTAGGAAGCGAAAGCTCCCAGGGACACTCTGGTGAGTCTCCCCCTCCATTTATCAGTATTTTTGCCTCTCATTATACCCATGGCCTAGTTTTCTTGGGCTCCTTTAGATGTCAATGAGCATATTAAAATAGGTATTGTCCTTGTAACTTTTTGAAGTTCTTTAGGCATTATGAACAAGGTCTTAAACCCCAGCTTGGTGCCACGGTCTACTTTAGCTCTGCTCTATTTCTTTAAGAAATCTAAAGGATGGTGTTGTCATCTTCCAAAGCAGAAACCAATGAAGAAAAGCTGCCCTCATACTGAGAGTTTTCTTCCCTTTCTTGAAGGCAGTGGAGAAATTGCTAAAATTGAATTTTATTGTGCAAGATGTGACTGTTCTTCTAACCAATAGAAAGCAAGCAGATAGCATTGGCAGAATGGGGCATGAGTTGGGGGAGGCAGGAACTTGGCACCCACCTTGGGGAGGGGCACAAACACTCTACATTATTCCAGGCTGTGCTTGACAGCCCGCCTGAGCTTCCTGGGTCCTCACTCATGGTGGCACAGGGACCCTGACTTCCGTCTCTTATTGTGGGGCTTTCAAAAGGGAATTTAGGAGGCTGTTTTCTTTTCTGCTCTGGGGTTTACCGACTAAGTGTAAAAATGATTAGCAATTCTCAGCAGACTCCCGTGAAGCTGTTTTGGCACTTTGCAGAGTTGGAGGGGAACGGGGAAGGAGCTGAGCACCAAGGTTTAGAAGGAAGTGTGTCATGCTGAGGGCTTTCTCGGTGGGTGGAGTGAGCTCATGTAAGATAATTTAAGGGGCTCCAAGGAGACCTACTCAAGCTCCCAAATGTCTCCCTCTTCAGATTTCAGAAATGTCAGCTTTTGCATCTATCCCTACAAGCCCATCACGTCCATCCACAGCTTCCTGGGAGGGGCAGACTCGTGTCTGGCACTGCCACTGAGCAGTTTTCCCTGGTCAGCTTTTCCTCTCAAATGTACATACTGAGTGGTGGGGTGAAGAACAGAAGCTAAAAGATGCAGAAAAGTGGCAGCCATTGCTTTGGGGTTTTGGAAGCTCGTATAGTAGGCTCTGTGTCCCTCTAACATACTAACAATTTACTGAACCTCTCTGCATCTCAGCTTCCTTGTTTGTAAATGGGAGCACCTACACCACAGATTTATTTGAATGATTAAGTTAAATATGCATGCAGTAACATAGGCTACAGTGCTTGCCAAGTATTTGCACAAAAGGTCATTATTACCTCCAAGTGATGGGGCTATGAGAACGAGCTTGAAATCGTAAAATCTAGAATACTTTGAACAATGAAATAAAATAAGATAGGATTATAATCTAAAATTTAAAATACATATCCATGAGTCCTGCTAGTATAAATAAATAATTAGATACATAAATAAATGGAAAAGAGGCAAATCTATGTCAAAGAGTTCCAGATACTTTATATAGGCACTCTGCCCTCAAGGAGGAAGGGCAAAGCTGCCCACTCTTTATTATTTTTTTGTTTGCAGAGTATTATGGGCATACTTGCCCACCCTTTAAGTATGAGCTGCACACAGTGGTTTCCTTCTGAAGAGTACAGTATGAAAGGGGAGAAAGTAAGAAAGAGTTTCTCGTAGAAAAATCTGACAGTCCACCAGGAGATCAAGGTTAAAATCAGCAGTGATACATCACGCTGATACTGTGTTCCCTTGATGTGATGTGATAAAAATGGCAATTTATGCCTGTGGTCTTCCTCCCAAAGACCCACAACCCCTGTCTAATCATGAGAAAAATACCAGGAAAATCTGGATAGAGAGGAATCCTACAAAATATGTGAAAAGTTCTCGAAACGATGTGTCAAGCTGATCAAGTCTGAGAAACTGTCATAGCCAAAAGGAGCCTAAGAAGACACCAACTAAGTGTGATGTTTCCTAGATAGAATCCTGGTGTGTGCACACACACGCACACACACATGCATGCACATGCGTGCATGTACACATATGCACACATGTACACAGGCACACACACGTGCACACAAGCACACACATGCATGTACACATGCATACACACATGCACACATACATAGCACCAGGTAAAAATGAAAGAAATCAGAATAAATTATGGCCTTCAGTTAATAATATTGTGTCAATATTGATTCATTAATTGTAATAAATGTACCAAACCAATTAAAAAAGTTAATAGGGGAAACTTGGAGGAGGGTATAAGGGAATTCTTTGTCGTGCCTTCTCTATTTTTCTGTGGATCTAGAACTCTTCTGAAAGCTCAAGCCTATTTGAAAAACTTTTTATTTTTTGTTTATTTGTTCTCTGGGGTTGTCCCTTTTGTGAAACATTCAGACTCCTAAGAGTATTTATCAAGTCCAAGACATCAGTCTCAGCTGCTACTCCCTATGTTAGCCAGACAGCCCCATCCTTTCTGGTTGTGGTTGGGTAACCCCCTCCCACCTGCCCTCGCCTGATAATACAACAAGAGCCTGGATGCTCTTCTAAGGGATTACATATTAACTCTGAAAACTATAACCTAGAAGCATGACAGACTCAAGTCCATTAAAGAAAAGTGTTTAGGTAAACTAGGATACAGCCTCCACTCCAGACAAATCAATTGTTCCTCTCACTGGTAGTGCCACCTGTGCACACCTTGGCTCAATCACTCCTCACATTGGATTTTCATTATTCCTCTTCTCTACTCATCTGTGAACTCCCCTGGCGGAAGGGAGTTTTCTCATTTATCTGTGTATTCCCAGGGCTTAATCATAGGACCAGCAGAGATGACTCAAAAAAAAAAAAGTGATGATTGAGTGGAGGACCAGTCAACAGTGCTTAATTTAGCAACGACACTCAACTCAACTCAATCTGGTTCGGAAGACTATATTTTACAAAGACCACCACAATGGTATCTCCTATCTCACATGCTCTTCTTTCACTGGGACCCTGCCACTTCTCCCATAGTGTGGAGATATCTACGTCCATTTTCCATGAAATGAGTGGACTTTTGTGGCTGCCTTGACCACTAGCATGTGGTAGAAGTGGTGCTACGTGAGTTCAGAAGTTGCATCATAAAAATGCTATGTACTTCTCTGCTTTGCCCTCTTGGGATATTCTCTGGGAACCTGGCCATCATGCTGTGAACATGTCCAACCAGCCCATGGAATGTTACCTGTGAAGAGGAACTAGAATCTTAGTCCACATCCTCAGCTGAGCTTCCTGCTGATGGCCAGCATCAAGCTGCCATCTTGGAAGTGGATTCTCCTGCCCCGGCCAGGCTTATCCAGTGGCTGCTATGTGGAACAGACATGAGACGTCCTCTCACATCTTGCCCAATTTGTAGATTCATGAGCCAAGTCAATGACTATTGTTGTTTCAAGCCACTATGTTTTGGAGTGTGTTATGTAGGAACAGTTAACCAGAACAGATGGGCAAATAAAATCTTTATGTGACTGAAAATAAGACTTGTGAATTATTTTATCTTCTTTCCCATTTTATGCAAAAAAAGACAGTGACATTGGAGTTTCTCACCATAAGTAGAAACTGACTAAGAGGAGGATAGAGCCATATTTGGAAGTAAATAGAAAATTCTCAAAAATAATAAATAATGCTGGTCAGGGTGGCTCATGCCTATAATCCTAGCACTCTGGGAGGCTGAGGAGGGTGGATTGCCTGAGCTCACAAGTTGGTAAACAGCCTGAACAAGGGCAAGAATCTATCTTTAAAAATAGCTGGGCATTGTGGTAGGCACCTGTAGTTCCAGCTACTTGGGGAGGCTGAGGCAAGAGAATTGCTTGAGCCCAGGTGTTTGAGGTTGCTCTAAGTTATGATGCCACAGCACTCTACCAAGGGTGATGAAGTGAGACTCTGCCTCAAAAATATAAATTAATTAATTAATCTATCACTTAACCAATTCAGCAATTATTTGAGTACTGTTGTGGTCCAAGCCCCTGGATAAGTATTGGTATATGTTGGTGAATAAGATAGATGTGGTCTTCTGTTTTCATAAAGCCCAACTTTCTAGTGAAAAAAACTAAATAAAAAACATACACAATTGCTTTTCATTAATTTGATCTTAGTGATTGAGAAAACTGAGGATGTTTACCCTGGAGAATAGCTTCTTCAAGTATCTGAAGGATTGTTCCCTGGTTTGCTCTCCTGGCTTGGGCTTCCTCATAACATGTTTGGGAGGCTGCTCGCTTCACAATAATTTGGCCTTCTTTGAGATGACTTTCCTCTCCCCAGTACACAGATGGGTTCCCATCATTGAGATTGTCAGTAGGTGTCTCTCTTCTGGTTAGAGTTGATTGATCCAAGGGTAGACATCTGACATAGGGTGAGCCAGTAAGATCCTTGGAACTATAGGTGAGGTTTGCTAATGGCAGTGCCAAAAACTGAAGGCTTGATGGCTCCTTCAGATGAGGTGAGTCCTGAACCTGCCCCAGCTTCTGCAGTCCCTAAGACTGACTCCTCTTTCTCTTCCTTCTTGATTTCCTCAGATGTCCCAGATATTTCCAGTTATTCTTTTAATGCTAATGCTTGCTAAAGTTGGTTGTCATTACTTGCAATAAAAACAAAACCTTCACCAGTACAAATTACAAGAAAAATTATCCCTGTAGTTTTAGGGTTCCCATGGATAGAACTAAGACCAAGAATTAAGGACCACGGTGGGTGAAGTTTCAGCTGAATTTATGAAAGAACTTTCTAACAGTCAGAGATATACATAAATGCAGGTAGTGAGCTTCCTACCCTGGGAGGTTTTCAACTAAAGGCTGGTCGATTACTTAGATGTGATGGTCACCAAGGATATTTAAACATTAACTCCAGGACTGGGCTGATTGTTAATAATAATAACAATAATAAAACTGGGAGCAAACAGTTGTGTATACTTTCTGTTTTCCAGGCACTGTGATAAGTGCTTAACATACTTTATCTTATTTAATCCTCACAATAACTTCACAAGGACATACTATACTATTACCACATGGTCAGTTAGGAAGCTGAGCCTCCAGAAACTAAATAACTCAGTCAAGGATGAGCCAGCTTTATTTATTTATTTTTTTTTGAGACAGAGCCTCAAGCTGTCACTCTGGATAGAGTGCTGTGACATCACAGCTCACAGCAACCTCCAATTCCTGGGCTAGTCTCCTGCCTCCACCTCCCAAGTAGCTGGGACTACAGGCACCCACCACAATGCCTGGCCATTTTTTGGTTGCAGCCACATTGTCATTTGGTGGGCCCAGGCTGGATTGGAACCCGCCAGCTCAGGTGTATGTGGCTGGCGCCTTAGCCCACTGAGCCACAGGTGCCAAGCCGGACGAGCCAGCTTTAAACCAGTCTAAACTCAGACTGTCTAGATGCAATAGTTATGCCCTCTACTCTGAACTTTACCCTACTCCAGCCCCCCTGCTTAGAGGACTTCACTACCTTCTCCTTATTCCATATTTAATAAATAACCTGGAGATAAAAATGGTTATAATAAACTATCTGGGAATCAAAATCAATATAAAAAATCTGGGGTAGTTGGATCCTGAACAATAGAGAATACTTTGTATGAAAAAAATGTTCAGGGATACTGGACAAAACTAGATTCAGAAAGGATTTAAAAGGAAAAAGAGGCCTTCAAAGCACAGTGAGTCCTGTACAGGTGGAACAGCTCTCACTAAATATATCTCCCACAGGGTTGTTGGGTCTATGTTTCTTTTTTTCTTCTGTTGCTCCTTCCAATTTGAACATTTATCTGAATAATTTCTATTCTATTTTTCTAAACTAAGTTATTATTGTTGTTGTTTTGTTTGTCTTTGAAATGCAGAGAATCCCTCCCAATTTTGAACGACTCATTCTGCCATAGATATCGAGGCTGACAAAGGATGTGTTTGCGTGGGGGAGATGATTTGAATTGCCAAGAGCCTGTTTGGTGACTGTTTCCCAGAAGCTGGCATGATTAAATTCAGCAGAAATTTCTTTTAGAAATTGTGCTTTAAATTAAAAAAAAAGTCCACAAACTCTACCTGATCATTTAGCATTATTTTAAATCATAGGGAAAATTGAAGGTTCCTATTATGTTCTTAATTGAATAACGGAGACAGACTTAAAAGGATCCTGTTGAATGCTGAACAGACTCCAAGACCCTAATTAGAGCATTTACCTGCTGAGTTCCCTTTGCTGAGGAGGCGCTAGCTCTGCTTCTCTCCCACCTGTTTCTCATGTGTTCCTCTGCGCTTAGCAGACGCCAACCCAACGTGTGCTTCTTTAATAGAGGACTCAGGCACATACCTTTTGTGGAGTGAACAGCAGACCTTCTAAGCATCTTCTGGGCTTTTGTTAATTCTATTATGATGTTTCCAAGGAGATGGAATTCAGCAAAGGTCAAAGGGTGTTTGTTGTGTGTTGTATGGGAACAAGGAATTTTGTTTACTGAACTAGGCCTGGAAACACATTTCTTTATTCCTCATCACCTTACCCAAACCAGGTGATGCTGGAGTTTGGGAATTTTGTGCCTTCTTGTGGCATGTATCTGGAACCACCAGCTTCATAGGCCCATAAGCTATTTTAGACAAATAAAGAGAAGCTATTAAGTTCCCCAGACCTGTGTGTTCTGCTGATTTGACATGCGCCTCTTAAGCCTCCTTTGAGTCCTGTGCAAAGCATGGTGAATTCATCTGGAAGACTTTGACAATCATAGCTGAAGTTTACTGAGTGCTTAACCACGTGCCAGATACTGTGTTAGGTAGAGAAGGGCACAGGATAATATTCTTTCCATTGTTCACAGCCAAAATAAGACTTGGAGGTCTCTGTATCCCTGGAGCAACCACAGAGAGAAAAGAGCTGTGAATGCCAAAAGTCAGCTTACATTTTCTGCAACCACAGAACAGCTCTTTTTAAGGATATGGGAACTACTAAAGTTTAGGCAAGAAACTATAAACACCATAGCCCTGGGGATGTATTTTTTTTCTCTCACTGTTAATTTCTCCCCTCCCCTCCTTTCCCCTCCTCTCTCCTCTTCTTTTCCCTCCTATCCTCTTCTTCTCTCTGTTACCCTGGGTAGAATGCTGTGGTATCATCATAGCTCACAGCAACCTTGAACTCTTGTGCTCAAGTAGTGCTCCTCTAGCCTCAGCCTCCCAAGTAGCTGGGACTACAGGCTTACACCATGACACCTGGCTAGTTTTTCTATTTTTTTAAAAATAATTTTATTAAATCATAATTGTGTACATTGGTGCAATCATAGGGCAGAATGTGCTTCATGTACAATCGGAAATATTTTGATCGTACTGTTAGAGATAGCCTTCATGGCATTTTCTTGATCACTATATATAGACATTGATACTTTACATTTAATAAGTTTCACCAGTACCCTGCTAAGATGCACCATAAGTGTGATCCCACTAATTGCCCTCCCTCCACCCATCTTTCCCCTCCCCACCCCTCCCTTTCCCTTTTCCCTGTATTCTTGTGCTATAATTGGGTTTTAGTCTTCATATGAAAGCTATAAATTAGCTTCATATTAGGGCTGAGTACATTGGATACTTTTTCTTCCATTCTTGAGATACTTCGCTAAGAAGAATATGTTCTAGCTCCATGTAAACATAAAAGAGGTAAAGTCTCCATCTTTCTTTAAGGCTGCATAGTATTCCATGGTATACATGTACCACAATTATGAAGCCAGCACATTTTACCCCATGATTGCACTAATGTACACAGCTATGATTTAATAAA
>CAUYON010210923.1:0-10191 GCA_963573935.1 Arctocebus calabarensis | reverse complement strand
CATTACCCAAGCCTGAGAAACAAAAAGGAAAAAGAATGAAAAAAATGCATGGAGTCTCAAAGACCCGTGGGACACGATTAACCATACCAACATAATAGGAGTCTCAGAAGGAAAAGAGATAGAGAAAGGGCCAGAAATAATATTTAAAGAATTACTGGCTAAAAGCTTCCCAGATTTGACTTAAAAAAAAAAAAAAAAAGTAATTTGCACATCAAAGAAACTCTAGATTTCAGGTAAGATAAACTCTAAGACAACACAGCTAAACCATTTCACAAGCAAACTGTTGAAAGACAAAGAAAAGGAATCTTAAAAGCAGTAACAAAGAAGTGACTCATCACCTACAAGGGATCCCCAATAAGATATCACCTAATTTCTCATGTAAAACTATGGAAGACTATAGTTTAACTATAGGTTCCAGTGTGCTGTGAGATAAAAAAAAAAAAAGTTGAAAAACACTGGCTTATAGGTATAGTTGCAGAGCAAAATAAATCCAAATAAAGGAGAAGAAAGGAAATAATAAATTTCCTATAGGAAGGATAATTAAGTTAAATAGAGAATTTAAACAAACAAGAGAAAAAAATAAATGAAACCAAAAGTTTACTCTTTAAAGAGATCAGTGAACAAAATTGCAAACTTTTGATTGACCACCAAATTACAAAAATCAAGAATGAAAGGGTGACAAAATATACTATGAAAAATTGCATGAAAAAACTTAGATAACATAGGTGGAATAAGGAAACTCTTAGAAAAATACAAACTACTGAAACTGACTCAAGTATAATATTAAAAATCTGAAAAATCCTATAATAAGTAAAGCGATTGAATTGAATCAATAATAAAAAAACATAAAACGAATTGTTTTCTAGAACCAGATGGCTCTACTGGTGAATTTTACCAACTGTTCAGGGAAAAATTAACACTAACTTTTCACAGATTGAAAAAACCCTTCCTCCCCTACTGCAACCTTCACCTTCCCCCAAAAAATAAGAGCTAGAAATACTTCCCAGCTCATTTTATGAACCCATTACTACTCTGTTACCAAAACCAAAGACAATATAAAAAAAAACCTATAGACCAATAAATATATCTTGTAAATATAGACTAAAATACTCAAAAAAAAACTAGTCTGTTGAATCAAATATATGTAAAAGGACTATACTTTAAGTATAGTCCAAATTTAACCCAAGAAAGCAAGATTGTTTCAAAATATGAAAATTGATCATATAATACTCATATATAAATAGGAAAGAACAAAAAATATATAGTTGATAAGATGGCAATAACTCCCAACAGGAATTGTATACAATTCCAATCAAAATTTTAGCTCCCTTTTTTGCAGAAGCAAATAACCTGATCTTAAAATTTATATGGAAATGCAAGAGATACAGAATCGCCAAACAATTTTGAATGAGAATAACCAAGTCTGAGGACTTCCTGATTTCAAGACTTTCTACTGAAGCAATAATGAAGACAATTTGACACTAGCATATAGATCCCATGGAATAGACTTGAGAGTCCAGAAGGAAAAACTAAACAAAACAAAACCTTTACAATGATGGTCAACTGATTTTTGACAATGGTGCTGAGAACATTTGATGCGGGAAGTAATAGTCTTTTTAACAAATGGTGCTAGGAATAATGATATCTACATGCAAAATAAGAAAGTTGGACCCCTATGTCACACCATATGCAAATATTAAATCTAAATGGATCAATGACTTAAATACCTATAACTAATAGTATATAGCTAAAAGTATACAACTCGCAGAAGAAAACAGAGGCATAAATCTTTATGATCTTAGATTAGACAATGATTTCTTAAAGAGACCAAAAGCACAAGAAACAAAAGTCAAATTGAATATCTTACACTTAATGAAAATTAAAAACTCCTGTACTTCATAGGGAACCACTAACAAACTAAAAAGACAATCCACAGAATAGAAGAAAATACTGACAAACTATATATCTGATAATGGTATTGGAAATGTACAAAGAACTCTCACACGAAAGATGACACAATTTTTGAAATGAGCAAATAATCTGAATAGACATTTCAAGGAAGATATATAAATGGTGATAAACACATGAAAAGAAGAACAAAAACTATAACCACAACATATTGCTTTGGGGGAATGTATAATGGCATACCTGCTTTGAAAATCAGTTTCACAGTTCCATAAAAAGTTAAAAATAGAGTTACCATAAGACCCAAAAATTCTGCTTTGAGATGTATGCATAAGAGAATTAAAAATATGTTCAAAAAGTCTATATACAAATGCTCATAACAGCATCATTCTTTTTTTTTTTTTTTGGTTAGGGCACTTTGTTGCCCTCATTAGAGTGCCGTGATGTCACAGTTCACAGCAACCTTCAGCTCTTGGGCTTAGATGATTCTCTTGCCTCAACCTCCCAAGTAGCTGAGACTACAGGCACTAACCAAATAGACTAACCTGTCTATTTTTTGTTGCAGTTTGACAGGGGTTGGGTTTGAACCTGCCACCCTTGGTATATGGGGCTGGCACTCTACTCACTGGCCACAGGTGCAGCCAATAGCATCATTTTTAATAGCAAAATAGTAGAAACAACCCACTAACTGACAAGTGGATAAACAAAATGTGATACATCCATACAATAGAATACCATTTGGCCGTAAAAGTGAATGAAGAACTCATACATGCTACAACATGGAGGAACTCCGAAAAAGCGCTAAGTGAAATAATCGAGACACAAACAGCCACATATCATACGATTTCATTTAAACAAAATGTTCAGAATGGGAAAATCCATGGAGATAGAAAGTAGATTAACAGTTGGGGGAAATGGGGAGTGACTGCTGACAGGTATGGATTACATTTTTGGTGATAAAATATTCTGGAATTAGATAGTGATCTGGTGACAAAACTTTATGAATATACTAAAAACCACAACATTTTATACTTTTACAAGGTGATTTTGGTCATATATATACTATATTACAATGGGGAAAAATGTAAGGGTATGCTACCTATTAGGAGAATTGTATATTTGTCTGTCTCTGCCAAAAGTCTACAGCAGTAGCCTCCTTTTGATGTCACTTGATCTTTCCTTACACTAGTCCACATTTTATTCTACTTCCTTCTTCATATGTTTCAACTCAGAATTGTAGGTGCTCCATAATTCTGTTGAACATGAAACTTCCACTTCTGTTTCTTACTCTTTCTGTTATTTTCAATTTATTTTTGAGAAAAAGTACAGAATAGCTTCTCATTTTTTCTTTCATATTCTAACAAATGTCTGCACTCAGAAGGTCTTAAATTTTTTAGTCTCAGGATCCCTTTGTGTTCCTTAAAATTGAAATTGTGCCCCCTCCCCAAATTTTTGTGTGTTCTTTGCTATTTCCATCATAAGAATTAGAACTGAGAATGTAAATAAAATCTTAATACACTAATTATTTCAAAATAACTATAAAAACATCATCTGTTGATATATTTTTATAAAAACAATTATAATTTAAAAAGCAGAATAATTTTACATTTCTATAAATGTCTTGAATATCTTACATAATGGAAGACAGCTGGATTATCATATCTGCTTCAGCACCTAATCTCCCTGTGATATTAAACCATTAGAAAATTCCACTGACCATTTGTAAATGAGTAAAAGGGGTAAATAATGTCTTAGTATTAGTATGAAAATAGTTTTGATGTCATGAACCCCCAAAGTGGAGGTGAGAACCACCAGGAGTATTCAGATCATACTTGGAGACTGCTGTTCTAAACTAGATTTATTACACAACATACATCTTTTCAAGCCTATAAAACTCCATTCTCAAAATTTAAAAAATCTACGTCTCTTCCTTCTGATTCTCCATCTCATGATTTTCCTATCTTCTGGAACATATCATCAAAGCAGGAGAAATAATCTCTCAAGAGTAAAATTCTTATTATGTAATCAATCCTTCTAGCAGAAGGCATTTTGTCACTTGTGCAACTGTTAAGTCAAAAATAATCTTGACCGCAAGAACCTGAGTTACCATGAGGAATCACCCAGGGGAAGATGTCACACTGTTTGGCCCTTACCAGCTCCTAAGAAAACATGCCAGACTGTCTGATATTCTTCCCTTTCACAGCCTCTATAAAATATTTGGAAATGAAGAACTGTAAAAGTAAATGAGATCAACTGTCATTTAGTCCATATGCTGTTATTAAGTATCTCACATTCGTCTCACCATGAACATGACCACTACCTCAGCATTGCTGTGGGTAAAAGAGGAGACGCTCTTGAAAGTCATAGCTTCCTGTCCACTCTCCCTAAGGCTTTGCGTGTTGCCCTCCGTCTTGCACTTCACTCTCAGACCTTGTCTGCTTTCAAATCCTGCCTTGGTTTTTAACTAATCTTTCTCTTCCTACATAGCATCTATTTCAAGTTATCAACACCTACTGCTTTTCTCAAATACATCTTACATACTTACCATATGCAAAATACTATCCTAGGTGCTTAGGCACAGCTCCTGCCCTAATGTTTTGAGTCTTCCCACTACCATTTGCTGCTCTCCATCCTAAAGCCTGCACTTTGCCCAAACGCATGGGAGAAAAATATTTTTAAAGGCTTCTTCCAAAGGTATTTCTTCTCTCCAGGCTCATTTTGTACATTGCTTCTCCTCCTGGGGGTAAAATATATTTAACCCAAAATACTTCAAATTTGCATGTTCTAAAGATATCCTTTAGAGGGAAGGGTGCCTACCATGTGCTGCTACTCTGCTGTTCTCACTGGCTCTGAGAATACAGGCTCACAGCCGCTGGAGCTGTGTCTAAGTACCTAGGACAATATTTTGCACATGGTAAGTGCTCATTGGATGTTTGTCAAATGACTGAGTGAATGAGTAAATGTCTTCTAGCATCACAATCAGGCCTACCCTTCCAACAAAATGTTACAGCTTTCTGGCTTTTCTCTCTCCTTTCCCCTAAATTAGTCCTACGTATTCCTCTCCCTTGCTAGTTATTACTGTAAAACCATCCAATAATGATTAATAAAGAATGTAGATCTCTGTAGCAGAAATAACATATTTTTACAGAGCTTCATTGAGATAATACCTTCACTTCATGAAAACAAAGTCTAACGATGAGGATAACAGTCACTGAAAATGGCAAAGGTAATTCTGGACAGGGAAGTTATTTCTTGTAGTTCATAATCTTGATGGAGGAAAAAAAAACACTTAGCCTACCTGTGGATAAAATTGTCACAGCTTAATCTTATGCCTGGGGAAATTAGATAGTTTACTGTTCTGTTCCGTTTTTCTGCTAACTCTTGTACAGGATTCAGGTTAAAGGTTTTTCTGTGCTATTTCTCTTTAAACAATATCTTTTCCCATTTTTATTTTCTTATCAGAACATGCAGCTCAGACCAGGAGCCAGGTGCTGGACTTCTCTGTGCCAAGCCTGCAGTATATAAATAATGTATTTTTATAATTCAGTGCTTTTCATTTTGCCATTGAACACTAAGTGTTCAAACAACTCAAAGTTTACCAGCATTGTCTTTTATATACGACTTAAATATATATCCAGAACACATGGGCACACATATCCTTAACTTTGATAACTATTTACATTTGCACTTGGAAATAATGGGATGTAATGGAATAGAGAAGGGACCTTGAGCCCACCCTGAGTTTCATCACAGGTGTTTACCTGCCACCTCTGCAAACATAGGCAATTTACTCAGCACCCCTGATTCTCAGCTTCCTTATTTGTAATATGGATGAAATAACAACAACACTATCTCACAGTAATAATGGAAGGTTTGGAGGAGGTAAAAAATGTGACTATGCCACGTAAGCTATAAAGCATCATTTGGATGCAAGTTGCTGTTATCTATGCCATGCCATAGCATAATCATTCTTGACCTTATTTCTGCCGTAACATTGGAGAAAGAGAGTGTTTATATACACAAAGAACTCCTATGTTCAGGTTTTAGGATGACGCAGAACTGCATTAGAATCCATGCTATGTCATTTTTCAAATTCTCAAAAATTTCCTTTCCTGTATAAAGCATAGAGAACATAACACTTAATTCATAATCTTTGTGGTAAATAAATGAAATAAGGTATTCAAAACATAGTGATTGCCACATAATAATGACCAACAGAAATGCTATCATGAGTTTAATTTCAAGAACCTACTTGTAACTCCACTAATTCTAACTCTCTTCCTCTCTCTCTCTCTCTCTCTCTCACACACACACACACACACACACACACATGCACAAAACACCAGAATAAAAGTGGGAATAATAATTTTTTTGATATATCATTGAATCCACCCAGATTTATTCTTTAATTGGGTCAGTCCTGAATTTGGCACTTTATTCTTTGAAAAATATTACTGCCAGTACACCTTTTGATCAACTTTTATACACCAGAGTATCTGCCTGTGAGCAGTTAGTAGTCCCCAAGCTGTATGTCACTGACTGACGAAAAGGCTGTAGAATTATTGAAATATGCCCCAAGTTTTATCTGTAGACTAAATAAATAAAAGTACAACTCTGATTGAATGCAATTTTACCACAGGTTTTAATATTTAACATGGTTTAACATTAAAATATGAAAAGCCTGGATTGCAATACCTTTCAGAAAATTTCCAAATGACTGGAACCATAACCAATTAATTTATGTCATCAAAATCCTAACACAGCTGTAGGCAGGGAGAATATTTAATCAGTATTGCTTGATGATGGCTTGATGGAACAATGTGAGGTGAGAACAAAAATAGGAACATGAAAATTAGAAAAGATGAAATCTGACCTACATGTCTTTTCTGGTGAGCATTATGCTTCTCTAAAAATTTGAATTCTTGATTTAAACAGTCTCCACCTAAAGTCCTCCTGGTTAGAATTATGACTTTGTGGATAATGTGCTGCTAATGGCTCAGTAGATAGATTCCTAGCTAAATACTTATTTTCATGACAGGATATTATGATACACAGGAGAAAGTCAGAAACCAATCTGAATATAGAATACACTATTGTAGACAACTATCTACACAAACATGTTTGAATACAGTTGAAAGTGCAAAGAGAAACATCCAGGAAAGTGGCATAGTAGCATTCTTTCTACAAGCCTAAATAACCAATTTCACTTAATTTTTCCTTCATTTTTCTGTCAAATCAATTTTCTTTTCATCAATGAGTGAGATTCAAATACATTTCTCTGTGTGTGTGCATATGCATGTGTGTAGGAGAGTTACACTGGGGACCTGAAATTTGCTGGAGTCTGTAGGACTGGCCAAATGATAATATCAGCCCAAGAGAAGGTAAAGGAGTGTGAGTGGGAAGCAAAAACAACAAGAGACAATGCTGAGTAAAATACTTGACTACGTTATATGAACTAGCTCTTATTACAGTGAATTTTTGATACTTTCCCCAGCTGCTATTTTCAAGAGTCAAAAAATTTGAATGGTGGCCAGCATTGGATACTATTTGGAATCAACAAAACCAAACTCTTTCCATCTCCATTAAAAATTTTTCATTTTGCCAAATAAGAACAGATTGAGAATATCACAAAAACATAACCTTTTCCTTCCATTAGCCCACTTGACACAGGGATTATCTCATTTAAGGTTCACAACAACTATGTGAAGTAGGGATTAATATTATCCTCATCTTACACATAAAGAAGCCAAAGAACAAAGTGCCTCTAGTCACACATCTCATAAGCTTTTGAGCTGAGATCTGAAGCTAGAAAAGCTCATGAGTACATTTTTGGTCTTAATCACTACATACACATTTTCTATCCAAAAAGAAAGAGCTGAACAATAGAATTCTTGGGAATATATAGACATCTTCATATCACCACCATAGTCTTAGGAAGATTTAAAACTCTTTTTGAAATTGTAATGTGTTAAGAGCAGATTACCAGCTTGTATAGATGATAAAATACATGAATATTTTACCAGCTATATACATATAAACACACACATGCATATATAAGGAGATGATAAGATACATATATCACATTACTTTCCTATTATAAGAAAATGAAAGTTCCCTTTTCTCCTCCTATCTCTTTCTTTCTTCCTTTTTTCAGTTTGATCTACTTATCTCTTTAATAAATAAGGAGCCTAATGAAAAGGGTTAACGAGAGAAAGGCTTAACAAGATAAAGAGAAAAGTGGGGTTAACTCAAGGCTAGAAGCTGGAAGGTAGAGCTTGGCATCCATCTTGCTGAACATGCTGTCACGTAACAGCTTGAACGTGATCAGTTGAGTATAGTGACCAGGAATATGTGTAAGATCATAACAAATCAATGGTTAATCTTCTAAATTATCATGTGACTAAATATTGATTTGATTACTAAAATAAAAATCAGTTTCAATCTTAGAGAGAGATCAAGTAGTCATGTGCCACACAACGTGTTAGTCAACAATGGATAGCATATATGATAGTGATCCCATAAGACAATAACACCATTATTTTTACTATACCTTTTCTGTGTTTAGATATGTTTAGATACACAAATACTTACCACTGTGTTACAATTGCCTACAGTACTCAGTACAGTAATATGCTATATGATTTTGTAGCCTAGTAGAAATAGGCTATATCAAATACCTTACATATGTGGTAGGCTATACCATCTAGGTTTGTGTAAGTATACACTATGATTTCCACACAAGGACACAATCACCTAATGACATATTTCTCAGAACATACGAGGGGTATTTTCATCATTAAGCAATGTATGGCTGTATTAGAATCTTTCTATCATAAGCAGAAATTAAACTGAAATTTATAGTAATGGGGGATATTAAGAAAGGCAGAGATAAATGTATATGGAACTTAAACCAGTAATGATACTGTAAGAAAAGGCATGGAGCCTAACTTAGCATGTTCTTTTCAGAAGACAGAGGAGAAATCAAGTCTTACAGCATTGTGTGGAAAGTTTTGGTTAGGAGTGGAAGATTAGTTGTGAAAATTTGATGAGAGTTGCATTGTTAACGTCAAATATTCCAATCTAAGTATTTTGTACTTTATTTTGAAAACCTATCAGGTAATAAGTAATATTTCATGCAAGTTGAATTGGAATGAGAATAAACTAAAGTGTATCTTCAGTTACAAAACACTTGTATGATGAAAACATGAGCCAGGAAAGATATTGAACATAATGGCAGCAATGGATATAGGGACACCAGGGTAGATGTAAAATTTAAAAGAATTTGAAGGACTTATTAACAGATAAGATATGGGCAGTGAAGACATGTAAGGATTCAAAAATAACCTTGAGGCTCAGCACCTATTATCTGGTAAAATATAATAGTAACTTTGGCAGACACTAGGATGAAGGAATGAGGGTTGGATTAGGAGGCAAAGTACTAGAACTTTTGTCTTTGACAAAAGGAAGAAAATTGATGGAATTGATCACTACAGAGCTACAAATATGGCACTATGACTGAGTGAAACATCACAGATTGAGGTTCATTTTTAGGAGACAGCTTCATAAATGTAAATATTACATTTGTATGAATTAATGAGTCTTACAAAGACAGTTTAGAATTTTGTTTCTGTCATGATAGATTAACAGGGACCAGATTGACTCATTTGTCCTCAACAACTAACAAATATGAAATAGAAATTTTGAAACATTTGTCAGCACATATTTCAAGACTATCATCTCCAAGGAAAGGAAATAAACTGAGCCCTACAATTGTTTTCACATACTACCTATAGCTCAGATAGGCCAAATTGGCTGAAATTTATTGGACAGAATATGTAAGAAGATGGATACAAGAGAGCTAATACTACAGATAGCTGCAGAGGGATCCCTCAAGTGGTGGGCAGAATATCAGAGAGGAAGAAAACAGCGTTTCCAAAAACTGCACAGGATCCCTTCCGAGAGCAGTAAAGGAATATTCAATTGAGGATCCCTCAAACCTGAGTACTGATCTGCACATACATGAGGAGAAACTATCCAAGGCTGAAGAAACCTTCTGGAAACAGTAGACTAAACAATGTTTAGAGCTCAAAAGTGGGACTGGGTCATATTCCCAGGAGCAAAACTAGAAAGGCACAGAGCATTAGACAGAGTTCTTGGAAGACTGTTATCTTAGTATGCAGTGGGGGAGTATATTAGATTTGGAAAAATGGCTGAACTAGATTACACCTCACTTATTTAGAAAACTTGAAGGGAAGCCTGAAAAGTAATTGATTTCAGGAAAATGTG
>CAUYON010210922.1:0-104427 GCA_963573935.1 Arctocebus calabarensis | reverse complement strand
TAAACTGATAAAAAGCTTCTTCTCTGTGGAGACGCTCTTGCTGCCATCTTCTCTCATTTTCACGATGATTATGGTCTTGAGTTTCTTCACCACCACCTGATCTAGCTCTAGACTGATTCATACTGAGATTCCTGGCTTTCTGTTAAAACAATATATACAAAATCCAATGTCTTAAGTCATGGACTACATAAGGTTTTGTTTGTGCTTACAGAGACAGGGTCTCACTATATTGCTGATACTGGTCTTAAACCTGTGGACTCAGTCTCCTGAGTAGCTGGGATTACAGAGGCATGCCACAACACATAGTTCTTATAATTTTAACTTCTAGGTTTTTATATTTTTAAATTTTGTCTCTTATTCAGATATTTTATTTGGAGAATCTTGCAGAAACTTACCTCTAAAATAAAAAATAACTTCTAGGAGATAGAACATAACTAGACCTACTTCTTTACCTAAAGTCATCGTTTAAATCACACTGGATTTGGGTTCGCCACACATTTCTCATACCTGAATACCAGAGTGATTATCTTGTTTTTTTTCCTCTCTGACTCTGGTAAAGTTGATCTGTAAGTCCTCATTTGCGTTTCAAATTCCTGTACTACATATTAATGTACAAATTTTAGGCTTCAATTATCTATGTTCTTTACTTAATAAGCAAAAAAATATTGGGAAGCTAGACTTTACATTTTTTCCAGCATAATATTCTTTCTGAAATAAGGCTCATAAATGTAATATTACCCCCATTGCTCTTTGTTGAGTCAAAAATAATTCAGCCTACTATATCTACTCAACAGACTTGGAGTTGATGTCTACTTAAAGCCAAAAGGAAGACTTTGAAACCCAACAGGAAACAATATATTATGCATAGCTCTCAGGATTGGAAAAGTGCATCAGAGCACTTTGTCTCCCCATATTAAGCCTTATCTTTAAGCCTGGAATGGTTAGTCCCATGGGTTTCTGAGTGCCAGTGAAACTTCCTGAAATTGCCTACACAAAGGCTATTTTGGGATTATACTTAAATGTTATTCCTGAGATGCTTACTTTCAAACTAATCAAACAAGAAAATTGTCTCATAAATATTTTAGAATCTCTTAAACACATCTATTTAGTGACTTACTAAAGCAATGGTTAACAAACTCGCAAGGATATTTTTATAACCCCAGATGCCCATATCTCATCTCCAATCCTTCCAAGATAGGGCCCAGGTATGCTATTAGAAGCTAATTTGGATTTTTTGCAGTTGAAATAAACAATTTTCTTGACAATTTCTGGCATGTCACTAGTGATACGAGTAATATAGCACCTGACTCAATACAGGCTGGAGGCTCGAATGGCTAGGCTGCCAGTGAAGCAACTGTTGCAATTCTGCCTCTTGAAATACACCAGGTGTTTAATAAGCAAGCTGCTTTAAATATAAAGTGAAATTAGCCTACAAGTCTAAACTACTGTAGAAGTAAGCAACTATCCAATTTCACAAGCATTCTAACATTAAGTTACAAATTCAAGCATTTTTTTCCACAGAGATTATGTCATTTTGAACAAATGATCTAGTAGCACTACCCAGTAAAATGCAAATTATAACATTACAACAAATTCCAGATCCCATTTTCAGGATAATTAGGACCATAGTTAGGAAAGAGCATATTTCGGTACAGTACTAATATGACTTTTGTAATAAATAATTATAAAAGCTGAAATCTATTATAAAATCAAGCTACTCTAATATCATTCAAAACTTAAGAGCCTCTTCTCAAAGGTAATTTTCTTATTCAACTAACTGTAATTAAATCAAAGTCAATACCTTATTTTCCTTTCAACATGCTTTTAAGATATGCAATGGTATCCATCCTTCAACTGTTTGTGCCTTTTTTGAGAACTGCCCATCTGAAGCAAAAAAAAGTTGAATTACTCAATAAATTGTCTTTCTGAAGGCCAGAAACGGCTGGCAGTGTCCCAACTCTGCTGCAAAGCCAAAGTAAATTCTCCAGCGGATTTTGTTAGACATTCACCTAGAAAATTAGACCCCCATACAATTAAGCCATGAAAATCTCCCGCAAGGTCCTTTTCTCCCACAACAAACTTAGGCCTTTCCTCCTACACTGTCATTCCTCCTGGGATTACACCTCCTCTCTCAAAGGCCTTCCGCCCTATCCCGGTCACGCTGGGATGGTGCCAGCGTCAGGCGTCTCCAGTTTACTACTAAACCTTCACTTTCTTGGCACCCCCACCCTCCGTCGGGCTAACTGGTTCTTTCCCTGGCCGTTGCGACGGAAGCTCGCGCCGGGGGATGGTCCCTACTACAATTAACAAACCGTAGCTTTGCCTCATGGGCCCAACCAACCTCTTCTCAACTGAGGTTCAAGTAACGCTTCCCTTAGCTACCTCAATTCCCGCAGAGAAGCAGGTGACAGACGGCGCCTCTGAACCAATCACCAGCTAGAGGGGCACATTAGGCGAGCAGTTCACCAACTGGAGAAGAGATGGGTGGCCCGAGGGTTGACCGCTTTCCTCGGCGTCTCCAGGAAGTAGTGGTGGGATTGGGCTAACTCGAGCGTCCGCCTCGTCGGGAATTGAGCGGTCGCCTGCCGCTGTCAGAAAAGTATGCAGCAGGCGGCTGTCCTTGCGGATGCCAGGGGCTGTGTGTGGGAGGGAGGAGAGGCTCGCCTCCGGGGGCGCTGCGCCCGCTAATCGTCCTCTTAAGACAGAAGCCGAAAGCCCGTGCTGCGGCCTGGGCTCGTCCTATCGGCGGGCTGCAGCCCTTCTTTCCCAAAGGCCAGTTCGGTAACTCACCTCCAGCCCGCCCCCGCGGCGGAGGGAAGACGCTGCGCCCCTGGCCGGGAGCTCTCCGGTGCGACCAGAAACTGCGTCCGGCGGGAGCCCGGGTGCCTGCTTGCGGCGTTCCGCCTCTCGGCGCTAATCTCATAGGGCCTACTGTACGAGGACCAGCTGCGTAGTAGTTCAGAATAGCCTGCCTTCCACGTTTTGCAAGTACCAGTACCTACTCTGCGCTTTGGTGTTGCCTGTTTGTTGAGCCTGGCAACAGAAGGCATCCAGCAGGCTATTCATGTCTCTTTTCTGTCTGGGTTTAAACTTTATTGGCCAAGCGGTTTCCCTTACTGTTTTGGGGGACCTGGAAATTACAGACCTTAATAAATTGTAGTGCTTATATTATGTTTTTTCACTTGACAGCTAGGGAATCACTTTGAAACTCTCTACATTCCCCTCTCTGGTTTTATTTCTGAGATTTAATGCTTATCAAACTCACCTCTCCATTACTTAAGATCTTAACTACCTAACTCTCTGCCCAACCTAGTATAGGCCCCTTTCCTGACATCTCACTACCCAGATGACTTGATCACTGGACAATGCCCACACTGCTATTTGTTACTCTTTCGTTCTTTCATTAATCCCTCTGTTAATTTTTGAGGAACTGCTACATCCCCATCATCATACTAGACACGTGGGTAACAAGATCAATCCTTAATGTCAAAACTACCAGTGTCATAGGGGTATATGGACAAGTTTTTAACAGCATATTGACAGAAATACTAAAGTGGAAATACATGAATAACACGGACTACAGGGCTCTTCAAGATCTCTGCTGCCTAACCGTACAGATGAATTTCTTGGCACACTGAACTACTTGAAGTTCCTCAATCCATTGGAACTCCTAAGCAGCCCCCAACACTACTTTCAACCTGACTAATTTCCTCTGTCTCCCAGAACTCACATCTCATCTTTAAGAAATTTTTCCTGATACCTCCAGTGACACCTCACCCTCCAGCCCCATATCCACACATAAAACTAGGCAGATGTCCGTTCTGGAGGCACCCACACTCCTTCAGTATACCCTTATTTTAGCACGAATTCATGTATTTAGCAAATGCTTACTAATGTGACTATGAATTAGGTGCTGGTGATAACAGCAGTGAATCAAACAGTAATGGCCTTTATAAAATAAGGTCTTTTTCCTTTCACTATGGAAAGGGGCCGCTGAAAAAGCCCTTACAATAATTTTCTGTTAATTTATAAGTCTTCCCCACCTAGAGTCTGAACTCCTTACGTGGGAACGAATAGTTTTATTCAGTTTTATAGTCCCAGAACTTAGTATAGCACCTGACAGAAAATTCTGCTCAGCGTACTGCTGGATGAGCAGAGAAAAATGCAAACCTTCCCAAACAGGATTAATGCTTGTTAGGATTAAGACCTCAGATATTGTGAATACAAATCAGAGAAAATCACATGTGAGATATCTAAAATTCAAGTAGAAATCACATAAAACATGAATGTTAGAGAGTAAATAGTCCATAAATCAAATCCAGTGATTTTCCAGATGGGAAGTTGTAGGTTTTGTGAGTAAAGAGTCAATTAATGTATGTAACTTGAATCCAATTTGCTTCAGTTTTTGTAGTCCAAGACAGAGTGACTAAAAAATGTGACTAGATATGATAGCTGGAACAGAGAGATGAAGTATTCTAGATATCTATTTCCAAATCTCATTGCCTGTTAAAATTTCTTGTCTAATTAATCTCCATCTTTTGGATTGGTATCTGGTCTTTTTAGGGTATATGCATCTTTTAATTCTGGGACTTTTTACAATTAAGGATTTTAAAAATGTGTAAAAGAATTAGAATCATAACATTAATATACAAAAGGATGTATGTTTGGTGAATTATGTACTTGTCATGTTTAAGAGACTTTGGCTCCATAGAATGACAGCTTTAATTAAAATTTAAAATGCAATTGAGTAATTGATCTAGACTTCTAAGTCTTAGTCAAAATCAAGTTTACAGATTACATCAAAACAGCTAAGAAAAAAGTTAAGCTCACCACACGAAGTTGTATTATTAATTTAAAAATTATTATTTAAGGCCAGGCATGCTGGTTCATGCCTATAATTGTAGCACTCTGGGAGTCCAAGGCAGAAGGATCACTTGAGCTCAGGAGTTGAAAACCCACCTGAGTGAGAGTAAGACCATATCTCTACTAAAAATAGAAAGATATCCAGGTGTGGTGGCATGTGCCTGTAGTCCCTGCTACTCAGGAGCTGAGTTAGGACAATTGTTGGAGCCCAGAAGTTTGAGGTTGCTGTGAGTCAGGCTGAGGCCATGGACTCTAGCCTAGGCAACAGAGTGAGACTCAGTCTCAAAAGAAAAAAAGAAATCATGATTTAAAGATTCAGGAAAGACTTAAATTCAATATTTGAGGTGCTTATGAACAAGATAAAATACAAATTTACAAATACCATTTAAAATATTTGAAGATGGCTAATCAGGTATGTGATATTGAATGGAAGGCAAAAGTTTACTATACTTTTTGCTAGAATAGTAAGAGCTATAAAGTAAACTTAAAAGCCTAAGATATAACTAGGACATTGAATTTGGAACTAACAAATTATTTATTAACTGTTTAAAACAAAGATTTTTTTCACCACGTTTTCAAGAGCACATTTTTCTCTTATAATTTTTCACATAGCCCCTGTTGTTTATTCATGTATTTTCTCTGTTTCCTTTCAATCTGCTAAACATTTGTGTATTTTTTTCCAGGGACACCTTTGGTTTATTTATTGGTCACACCTGTTTTTTGCTGATTCACTAATTTCTGATTTTTTTTTTTTTGCAGTTTTTTTTTTTTTTTTGGCCAGGGCTGGGTTTTAACCAAATGCCACCTCCAGCATATGGGGCCAGTGCCCAACTCCTTTGAGCCACAGGCACCGCCCTGATTTAAATCAATTTCTGCTATAAAGCAAAGATTTTTTTAAAATATTTTTGTTATTTCCTCATATCCTTTTTTAGCAACTTTATTGGGAGATAATTCACATACCATAAATTCACCAATTTAAGGTATGTAACCCAGTGGGTTTCTAGTGTATTCACAAAGTTGTACAGGCAACACCACAATCTAATTTTAGAACATTTACATTATCCCAAAAAGAAACCCTACACCCATTTGGAATCACCCCTATTCCTACCCCACCCTACCCTTGCCCCCTGGTAATCACTAATATACTTTCTCTGTGGATTTGCCTATTTTGAGCATTTCAAGAAAATGGAATTCTACACTGTATGGTCTTTTGTGTCTAATTCCTTTCACTTAGCAGAATGTTTTCAAGGGTCATCATGTTGTAGTATGTCTTGGTACTTCATTTCTCAAGGGAAACTTCTAAATAGTCATTTTCAGCATATAACACCACCCTCAAAGTCTTAAGTAGGCCAGAGCAAGTATTGAGTAAGATTGTCTAAAAACAGACCTGAGACAAGGATTCTTCTTTAAGTATTTTACTGGAGAATGCCCTTTGGGGAAGGAGAGTGTGGGAGCAAGATTGACCAGGAAGACAAGGAAACAGAACTGAACCTCTGCTGATCCCATGACATTCACCGTCAACGTTGGCCAAGAAGCCAGCTTCTTGTTCCACTGCCTGTCTATCACTGTGTGAGATCTGCAAGGGCAGAAGGGTAGAAGGGCAGCAGAGCCTTTTAGGTGAGGTGGTTCCTGTTTTTAGCCAAGGGAAATTCTCTAGAGAAAGAAGTAGCTGGAATTCCTATTCAACACTCACAACAGCTAGAATTTATTTGGGCAGGGCACAAGAAGAGTCCACTATAGTCCATCTACTGTTTGTATTGCTTAGGCCATTTGCTTTTTACATTAAGTTTACTCTTTCTGAACAGTTTCTATAGAATTCTTATTAGTCACTATTTCTTGGAAATTTTTATAAGAGGAGAATATATGAACAAACTGCAGTCCCTGTTACTGCAGCATATTCTAAGTCTGTCACTGATACTCATTATCTTCCCCCTCCACTATCTTTTCTAGATTCCCCTGCACATCAAAAACTTCATTGATGTGGTAGGCTGAATCTTGGTAGGCTTTATATCCCACCTTCTGGAACATATTTGTCTTGTTAAGACATACAGAATGCCATTTATTGCTCCCAAGGTCTAACTAACATGAAATCATCAGTATGGCAGATGAATGCAATGTTCTGCTGGAATCCCAGGTTGTCCAAGTCACTTTGCACTATATTATGACAAAAAGCAGAATAATTAACACTGCTCTGGCAAGAGTATACTATGCCCATGCCATGTGGATGCCAACAGCTTCTATTCCTCCTTTCTAGTGGATTTAGAAGCAAACACATTTACAGATGGCTGGCTGCATTCATATGCCAAGGCTGTAGTAATATGTTCTAGTGAAGATACCAAATCTTGCAAAGCAGTTGCTATGGGGCCAATTGTTTGCTTAGGTTCATGGTAGTCCATTGTCATACACCATGGTCCACCCAGGTTTTGCTTAGGTCAGAGAGGAGGACTAAATAAGGTTATGGTGAAGAGCACCATACTTGCATTCTTTTTGTTATTGAGTATGTTGCTAATCTCTGGCATTTTCCTCGGCTCAGTACTGTTTTTGAATTACTAGGTTGGTGAGAGAGAGCCTATTTCAACAACTGCTACTTGGAGTCTCCTACTGCAATAGGATTTTGACTGTAAGGATTTTGTCAAGTGCTAAGTATTTCCACTCCCCATGGGGAATCCAAGGAAATAACGGCTGGTTGGGTCTGTGAACTCAGGGAACCTGCTGTAGAACAACCTGGGACAGAACTCTATTTTTTAACTTGACTCCCATTCAGTCCTTCCACATAAGAATGCAACTTCTCTTTCAGTCTATTGGTTCTGAGTCGGAGAAAAGTTCCGGTCTGGAAACTAGATAAAATATCATGACTTTCCTCTGGAGTGCCTGACCTTAGCCTTCTGATAACCTGTTATTAATTATGGGTTATCTTCTACTTAAGTACCTGTAGCACTATTCTTTATAGCTGCCCATCTCTCTTGTTCCTAGGAGCACTATTTTCTATTACTCCTCTCTACAGGTCGCCAAAGATTGGTCGCCCTGACTAACATTCTAACCTGGCTGCCCATTACAGTAATTAAGTGATTCTAATGGTTAAGTGTTTTTGATGGCTAAGTGCTATCACCTTGCTTCTGCTATTCTGGAACACTCTAATAATCCCCTTTGCAACAAGGAAGTCTACTTCTTTAACAGCATCTCTTCTCATCAGCCTTAGCTGCAGAAGGTAGCTTCTTAAAGATGCCAGTGCCCCTTCCACCTGTGAGTTTCTTACTGCCTTAGGTTACTTAGGAAAATAATCACTAGTAGACTTTCTAGTCTTATGTGGTAGATCCACTCTGGCATGCCCACTTACCTAAGCTGGTGTTTTTTTTTGGGGGGGGGGGTAGAGTCAGAGTCTCACTTTATCACCCTCAGTAGAGTGCTGTGGCATCACACAGCTTACAGCAACCTCCAACTCCTGGGCTTAGGCGATTCTCTTGCCTCAGCCTCCCAAGTAGCTGGGACTACAGGCGCCCGCCACAATGCCCGGCTATTCCCTAAGCCTTTTGATCCTTTCCTCCATAATCCAAAATGGCAATTCAAATTCTCTACTTCATTTAATGTAGGCCATTGTTTTTTCTAAGCTTCCAAGAGTCACCCACCAGCATAACAGAAACATCTCTGAGGCACTTTCCAAGGAATCACATCTTTTCTCATGGGAGCATGGCGCCATACTGACAAATTCTCCCTTACACAGCTTTATATTCTCCTTGTCCCCACCTTGGTTTGGCACAGTGGTTCTCAACCTGTGGGTCACCACCCACAGGAACAGTATTAAAGGGTTGCAGCATTAGGAAGGTTGAGAGCAACTGGTTTAGCACACCATGGCCCTCTCTAGACATTCTCCCCATTTTTCCTGATATATGTTATCCAGAACCAAAAATTCTTTGGTTTGTATCCCCTTTTTCCTCTTAGTATGGTGAATACTACTTTAATTGAGTTATGGCAAAATGTGACCCCGATTTTGTTCTGGTGTCCTAATGTAGGAGATGGGAGTAGGGAAAACACTATAAGGGTCCTTTTCATGTGAGATTTCTGCCCAGCAAGGGAAGGAAACCATTATCGTCTAGCAAGGGGAGAGGATCACTTCTACAGGCCCATTAGCTTGCGGGAATATGGGGATTCAAATGCCTCTCAATTACCCAGCAATGACATACAGACTCATTCCATAGCTCAGGGTTCTACCACTCACCACATATGCTCTTGACTGAACATTTAGGCTCCACTGTAGTTCTTCACTACAGTACAAGTTAGACCTGCACCAGCTCGTCAGCTTGGCCTGTCCTCTTGCTGCACGTGATGAGAACCTCTTGAAATGCTGTCAAGCAGGCCCTTTGTCTCTCATGTATCATTTTAAATTCCTTATTCACTGAACTAAGCCTGCTATTTCCTCTCTTCAGTACATCAAGAAGCAGCCCTCCAATTCTATTCTCCCTTCAATAACTACTTCCTAACATCTCTCAAATGCTTGTGACATTGCACTAGCCAGTGTATTTCCTTCCATCCACAATACATTCCATCTTACCACAGACGAAAGACTGCCTAGGAAAATGTGCCAAGGTCTGTCAATACTTTATCAAGATCCTAATGGCTGCTTGTCTAGTGGATGATCCAACTCCAGAAGTTCACTCTGCTTCCTAGAATTCCTCTGGGTACCAACTGCCTTAGGTCACACTCCCTGGAAACAAAGCATGGCCAGTGATTTACTGATGGAATATTCTTCAGGAAAAAGCTTTTCAGTAGTAAATGAGGAAGAACAGGGAAGGGGAAAGGATTTACTAAAGTGTAGACTGAGCTCGGGCTTTTTATTTGGGAAAATCTACCCTATCTCTCTTTTCCTGGAAACCTTTTTAAGAGTCATCAGACCTACTAACTCCTCTTTTGGAGAAGATTCACTGATCTCCTCCCTCTCAGCTAGGTTTTCCTTCCATGTGATCTTATAGTAATCCGTAGTAACCTGTGTCTTCTACTTATTACATGGTATTATAATTGTCTAATTTCTACTTATTTTAAGAGAGCAAAGAGAAATGAGTTTTCAAAAATACATATGGTATCCATCTAAGAATTTTGGTATATCTTAGGGCGAGGGGAAGGATAGAAAAGGATATGGATACACATACACATGCACACACACACACACTCTGCATATAAAATATACATAAGAGGCTGTCTGGAAAGTATCCAGCCATGTATATTTCTATTTTTCATATTTACATAACTGAATACTTTCTGAATATCCCTTGTATATATGTCATATACATACACATACATACATAGATATGCATAGGCTCTTTAACTTCTGGGTTATTAAATTTGCAGTCCTACTCTAAACCTCTTAATAACCACTAGCCCAATGATTTTCAATTTTGGTTATGTATTAGAATCTTCTAAGGACCTATTAAAAGGTCCATACTGGTGCATGGGCCTGAGTCTCAAAACTCATATTTAATCAGTCTGGTATAAGACCTGGCTATCAGTGATTTACTTTAAAAAAGAACGCTCCCAGATTAATGTGCAATTAGGATTGAGAACCACTGGACTAAACTCTAATGTCCATGGGGCAGGCCTCAGATCTTATGCCTCAAGATATTTCCAGGGCCTGACTCAGAATTGATAGTAGGGCATACAACAAACATTGAATAAATAATTGAAAAGGCAGAGAGGTAAATGCAATTTCTTCCTATTTATATCCAAAGCTAACATTTAACAATATTAATTCACATCTATAAATAAAATTGGCCTGAGCTAATTTTCCATTTTGATGATTATAGATATCCCTGGAAGCATGATCCACAGAGAAGAGTCATGACACTCAAGCAGCTTTAGGTAAGATCCCAAGACTCCTCACCTTTCCTGGCCATCGGCCTCCAAAGGTAAGGGCAATCTCTACCCTATATACACTAAATAGGGATAAAAAAAAAATTACCAAAAAAATTGGTTGTGGCTTCTTGCCTGGCAGGGCTGGCTGGCCTGGATCCCCTCCCCAGCCCCACTGTGCAGATGACAAGGATGAATGTGCCCTGCCCTCAACTGCAGGCAGAAGAGCCTACAGTCCAACCTGGCCTTCTTCATGTTCCCTGGAATCCATCCAGATGCTCCAAGTGGGTGGAGATATGTAGAGGGACAGACTTAGAAGATAAAATGCCTGATCTACTAAGTAAACATTATCAGTTAGATGCTAACCACTTTAAGACCTCTACAATCTACAGAACTAGTCCTTATGAGATAATATGGGATCTTACCAGTCATTTGAACCATTGATATAGTAGATATAGAAAACAAAAAAATTGAGAGAAGATGAAATCAGGACACTGAAACAGGAACAAATAGACAAAACTTTTGAACAAGAACAAAAACATAAAAAGCAACAACAGCAATGCTCACACCCCCAGTGCAGAAAAAGCCAGCCAAGGACACACACTGTTCTTTTCAAAAACACAGCAGAATAAGATGCTTGACAGCTGTATTCTGCAAGAAATTCTCAGAGAAGTGAGAGACTCACACTTCTTTTCCATTATCACTGACTGTTTATTGGATATACCAGGAGAAGAGCCTGTCTGTGTTGGTGAGGTTTGTCCATGAATCTTATCACCTCAGAGAGGAATTAGTGGACTTCCTGCCTCATAAAGCGAAGCAGAAAGTTTCACTGTAAAATTTCATAGTATAACTGAGAAGTGGAAATTAAATATAATATTGTTGTGGCCAGGCTTACATTGTGTCCAGTGGATTTTCTTCCAAAGTGAAAGCTGTTTGCTTTCTGATTTTTAGAGAAATATCCCCAAGCTATCTATACACCCTGCTTTTCCCAGTCCTTAAGTATGTGTTGGCAAAATCAGTCCCTGTTGCAGGAGTATATGCTGTACTGGGAACAATTGAGGAAGTTCTTTTTTTTTTCATTGACTGCTTTTAGAACTTGTCAATTAATTTCTGTCCTTCAGAACAGTGAAGAAAGGGGGTAAAGAATAAAAGGAAATTTGCCATTCTCAGCAGATAGGCATACAGGATGTTTTTGAAAGTTTAGCAGACCTGCAAGCACCTGTTTTACATTTCGATGGTATAAATGGTGATCCAAATATTAGACGGAACAACTGAATAGCTGGCCATGCTTTTGTATGCTGTAGTTCAGTAACAGGTGCTTACCATTGTCATTCTTAAAAATGTCCTTTCCTTTATAAGAAACCTCTGATTTCTTTGCAGCTAGTAGCTTGACTGCAGTATCACATTTACTCAATGAAGGGATGGAAAATATTTTTCATGAGTGTTGGTTTGAGGAAGCCACAAATTTGACAACCAAACTTAATGCCCAAATAAAACTCCCTGGGAAATTCCACAGAGCTCAGCAAGGCAACTTGGAATCCCAACTAATCTCTAAGAGTTACTATCAAAAAACCCTTTGTGTTCAAACAGTAAAAGATATTTTTCAGAAACTTAAAGATATACTCTCAGAACAGCACCTCAAAATTCTTGACTGCTTATCTCTAGTATCTTTAGTCATGAAACCACTCATGTTCAATGTCAAAGGAATTCTATGCTGACACGTACCAAAGTCACTTAGCCAATCCTTACACAGTCACAGCTGAGCCTTACTGTGGGAAAGTCAAACAGGAACACACATGAAAAGATATACAGCTTCTGTCCACCAATTATGGAGCCCTCCGTCTGCCTGACATCAAGTTTTTCCCTAATGTGTATGTATTGCTGAAGGTCCTAAGTATTCTCCCTGTGATGAAATTGAGAACGAGATCTATAAAAGTGGAAGAAAGCATCTCAAAACACATGTGGGGAAGAACCAACAGACTAAAGGTCAAGTAAGGTTTTGTTTGACATAAATTTTGATATAAAACATGATCTGGATTTAATGTGGACACATACAACAAATTATAGCAACTAAGTTAGAGCTTTGTACAGATAATTCTGAAAGCACAGAAAATACTTAAGAGATTTTAAGAATAGGCATTTTCTTACATTTAAAATTTGGAAGAAAAGCAAGAAGGTATATATAGGCTGCTTAATTACTGTTATATTTGCCTATAGCAAGTGTGTCCAACCTTTTGGCTTCTCTAAACCACCTTGGAAAAGGAGTTGTCTTGGGTCACATATTAAATACATAAACACCAATGGAAGCTGATGAACAAAAGAAAAGGTCCATGCATAAATTTCATGATATTCACCACCACAGATAAGCAAAAAGTCTCAGGTAATAATCCTAATTATGCAGCAGCCCATTGAGAGTCTTAAAATCATAAAGCAGGTCCCAAGTTTGTGATCACTAATACAGAAAATGTATTTAAGGAATAAATGGTTTTTTAAAATATTTTTTACTATAAAAGTAAAAGAAAAGTGGGCAACACAAAACTAGTAGGATATTTGACATTGTAGTTGAGAAACTAACGCAACAATATCTGATTTGATGGAATTAGTTGCCATTCTCAGCGAGTTCTTAAGGTGCTCATCAAATATTTTCATTCTAATTTCACTCTTAATGTCCTTTGTTCTTGAAAATAAGTGCTCACAAACATTAGGTGCTGCTGAAAACCAATGATATGAATAGGGCATGATCGAGAAGCGAGGGATATTTGTCTGGGAAGACAGGACCTGTTATAAAAGTCCAGTAAGGAGAACATCAAATTTTTCTTTAAGATGAATGTTGGATTTCAGGTCTCTGTATTCCATTTGAAAATTGGCAAGTAACATGTTTATGTGGGCTGAAAATAGAGTCACTAGTGCACCAAAATAGTGATTATTTTCCCAGAAATCTTGAATTCTGTTTTCAAATTCTTGTATTGAATTGAAAAGTAAGGCTGCACATTTTTAACTTTTCAGAGGACTGTGTTTAGCCATCATGTCAAAATGTACGAAATTATTTGCCTTCATTTGAGCTTGCCATAATTTCAATTTCATTTGGAATGCTGTTATGGCTTGAAACATTATATTAATAAGTTTGTTTTCACCTTCAAGGTGTATGTTTAACT
The DNA here is from genome assembly GCA_963573935.1 of Arctocebus calabarensis. Taxonomy (NCBI): domain Eukaryota; kingdom Metazoa; phylum Chordata; class Mammalia; order Primates; family Lorisidae; genus Arctocebus; species Arctocebus calabarensis. The sequence goes on along the minus strand of CAUYON010210922.1, from coordinate 90,568 downwards.
CATTTAAATAAGTGGTTAAATCCCCTTTTAAAAATGCTAAATCTAAGGCAATTGTCATAGTTAAGTTCTGGCACACACTTGGGTTTTGATACCACAAACAACTTGATAACATGTTGCAAATCATAAAATCTTTTCAGTGCTTGTCCTCAACTTGGCCATCTTAATTCCGAAGAGTAAATGATGCCATAGTGAGCATCAGTACTTTTAAGGAATTCCTGAGATTCATGATTCAATCCTTTGACTCTTGTGAAATTCATAGTCTTGATGATTTGCATGATGTTATCCATATTTAAAGCTTTTGTGCATAAATTTGCTTGATATATACTATGCAATGATACTTCATCAAACATAAGTTTTGGGTGGCAATCACATCATCTGCTATTAATTCATTGGGGCACCATCAGTAACTACACCAGATATGTTGACAATGGACAAAGAAAATCATTTAACATATTTATTACTGCTTCATATAAATCTCTTGATTTAGTTGTGTCTTTTAATGGCACTAAAGAAGTCATATCTTCAGTGACATTATATTCATCATCAATACCTCCAATAAAAACACCAAGTTGAGCTGTATTTGTAGCACCAAAGCTAATTTAAAATTAGAAGCTTTACTCTCTAAACTTCTTTTGATAGATTTTTCTTTTTCTTCAGTTCATCTGGCTGTAGTCTGGTGAGACAAACTAGATTTAGAAATATCCCCCCTTTTCTAAAGGGAAAATCGTATCTGCCACACTTTCCTTATATTGCTTAATAAACTCACCATCATTAAATGGTTTTGATTTTTTGCTATTAAATATGCTACCACATAACAAGCTTTTACGATGGAATCCACCTGAGTTTTAACATTTTTAAAATTTTCACAGTATTAAGGGGTATATATATTTTATTTACATACTTTGTTTTTGTACAGATTGTGTGAAAGTTACATATATAAGTATGCCCTTCACCCAGATAATGTGCACTGTACTCAATAGGTCTGAAATTATCCACTCCCTTTTTATCCCTCTCCCCAGCTTGATTTTCATGAAATTTATTTCTGTATATGCATTTAAGTGTTTATCAATTAGTTCCAATTTAGTATTGAGTACAATTTAGTATGTAGTATTTACTATGTGTTTGTTTCTCCATTCTTGTGATGTTTAATTTAGAATGGTTTCCAGTTCCCTCCAGGTTATCCAAAAATACACTAGATCACCATTTTTAGTGACTGAGTAGTACTCCATAGTATGCATTTAGCACAATTTATTTATTAAGTCATTTGTACATAGATCATACATACATTTATGCCATTATGGGTTTCAATGTGTTGCTTAATTGTACAAACTGGAGTGCTTACATGCTACTAATCAACATAGCTTTCACCTCATTTACCCAATTACAGCATTAAGATATTTTTGTTCTACACCTGATAGATCCAACTTGTACTTGCCTTATGCTCCATAGGTGTGGTCCCCCTATTAACCTTCCCTCTATCATCCCAACTCCTCCCATCCCATCCCAATCCTCTTCCCTCCTTCATCCTAGGCTATAGTTGTGTTTCATTTTTCATATGCAAGTGTGAGTGATTATAAATTGGTTTCACAGTAGTACTGAGTACATTGGATTCTTTTTTCCATTCCTGAGATACTTTACTAAGAAGAATATTTTCCGGCCCCATCCATGTAAACATAAAAGAGGGGTAAAGTTTCCATTTTTTTAATGCTGCATAGTATTCCATGGTATACATATACCACAATTTATTAATCTATTCATGGGTTGATGGGCACTTGAGCTTCTTCCATGACTGGGCAATTATGAATTGAGCTGCAATGTACAATCTGGTGCAAATATCTTTATTGTCAAGTGATTTTTGGTCCTTTGGATATACACCTAGAAGAGGAATTGCAGGATCAAACAGTAGGTCTACATTTAAATCCCTGAGTGTTCTCCAAACTTCCTTCCAAAAGGAACGTACTAGCTTGCATTCCCACCAGCAGTGCAGAAGTGTTCCTTTTCTCCACATCCACGCAAACATCTGTAGTTTGGGAATTTTTGATGTGGGCTACTCTTACTGCAGTTAGAGGGTATCTCAGAGTAGTTTGGGTTTGCATTTCTCTGATGATTAAAGATGATGAACATTTTTTCATGTGCCTGTCTTTTTCAGAGAAGCTTCTGTTCATGTCTCTTGCCCACAATGAAACGGGATCACTTGTTTTTTCTTAGTAATAAGTTTGAGTTTTCTGTGGATTCTGGTTATTAGAACTTTGTCGGAAATATAACTTGCAAAAATCCTCTCCCATTCTGAGGGTGGTGTATTTGCTTTACTTAGTGTGTTCTTGGCAGTGCAAAAAGCTTTTTAATTTGATCAGATCCCAGTAGTGTATTTTTGATGTTGCTTCAATTGCCTGGGGTGTCCTCCTCATAAAGTATTCTCCCAGGCCAATTTTTTCAAGCATTTCCCCTGCACTCTCTCTAAGAATTTTTATAGTTTCATGTCTTAAGTTTAAGTCAGTGAGAGTCAATTTTAGTTAGAGGAGAAAGGTGTGGGTCCAGTTTCAGTCTTTTACACTTCACCAGCCAATTCACCCAGAACTATTTATTGAATAGGGAATCTTTCCCCCAATTTATATTTTTAATAGGCTTATCAAAAATCAGATGATGATAAGTGTCTGGGTTCACCTCTTAGTCTTCAATTGTTTTCCATACATCTACCTCTCTATTTTTGTGCCAGTACCATGCTATTTGATCACTATCAATTTATAGTATAGTCTGAAGTCTGGAAGTATGATTCTTTCCAATTTGTTTTTATTTCTGAATAATGTCTTGGCTATTCAAGGTTTTTTCTGTTTCCATATAAAACGAAGTACTAATTTTTTCAAGTCTTTAAAGTATGACAGAAGTGCTTTAATAGGGATCACATTAAATCTGTAGATTGCTTTAGATAGTATAGACATTTTAACAATGTTGATTCTTCCCAGCCATGAGCATGATATATTTTTCCATTTGTTAACATCTTCAGCTATTCCTTTTCTCAGAGTTTCATAGTTCTCTTTATGGAGATCTTTCACATCCTTAGTTAGATACCTTCCAGATATTTCATCTTCTTTGGCACTATTGTAAAGGGAATAGAGTTTTTGATTGTTTTTCCCATTGACTATTGTTGATATATGTAAAGGCTACAGATTTATAAGTGTTAATTTTGTTTCCTGAGACGTTGCTATGTTCCTTGATCACTTCTAGGAGTTTTGTAGTTGATTCCCTGGGGTTTTCCAGATACATAATCATATCATATGCGAAGAGTGAGAGTTTGATTGCCTCTGGTCCTATTTGGATCCCCTTGATTGCCTTCTCTTGCCTGATTGTGGTGGCTAAGATTTCCATTACAATGTTAAAAAGCAGTGGAGACAGTGAACATCCTTGCCTGGTTCCTGATCTGAGTGGAAAAGATTTGAATTTTACTCCATTCAATATGACATTGGCTGTGGGGTTTGCTGTAGATGGCCTCTATCAGTTTAAGAAATGTTCCTTCTATACCTATTTTCTTAAGTGTTCTGATCAAGAAAGGATGCTGGATATTATCAAAAGCTTTTTCTGCATCCATTGAGAGAATCATATGGTCTTTGTTTTTTTATTTTTTTATGTGATATATTATATTTATGGATTTAGATATATTGAACCATCCTTGGGCCCCTGGGATGAAACCCACCTGGTCATGGTGTATAATTTGTTTGATGTGTTGTTGGATTCTGTTTGCTAGGACCTTATTGAATATTTTTGCATCAATATTCATTAGTGATATTGGTCTATAATTTCCTTTTCTTGTTGGGTATTTTCTTGGTTTGGGTTTCAGGGTGATATTTGCTTCATAAAATGTGTTGGGAAGTATTCCTTCTTTTTCTATGTTTTGGAAAAGGTTAAGTAATTTAGGTATTAGTTGCTCTTTAAAGGTTTGGTAGAATTCTGTTGTAAAGCCATTGGTCCTGGGCTTTTCCTTTCGGGGAGATTTCTTATAGTTGATGCTATTTCAGAACTTGTTATAGCTTTGTTCAACATATCCACTTCTTTCTGGCTAAGTCTAGGAGGGTGGCATGTTTCCAAGTATTGATCTATTTCCTTCATATGTTCATACTTCTGAGAATAGAGTTTTATGTAATATTCATTAAGGATTTGTTGAATTTCTGAGGGGTCTGTTGTTATTTTGCTTTTATCATTTCTAATTGATGAAATTAGGGATTTTATTCTTCTACTTCTGGTTAGGTTAGCCAAAAGTTTATCTATTTTATTGACCTTTTCAAAAAATCTCTTTGATTGGTTGATCTGTTTTATGATTCTTTTGTTTTCAATTTCATTTAGTTCTGCTCTAATTTTAGTTATGTCTTTTCTTCTGCTGGGTTTAGGGTTGGAAAGTTCTTCTTTTTCCAATTGCTTTAGATATCACATTAAGTTGTTGACTTCCTCTATTTCTGTTCTCTTAAGGAAGGCTTGCAATGCTATACATTTTCCTCTTAGGACTGCCTTTGTGGTATCCCAGAGGTTCTGGTAGTTTGTGTCTTCATTATCATTTTCTTCCAAAATTTTGGTAATTTCCTTCTTGATCTCTTCTATGACCCAGCTATCATTCAGCATGAGGTTATTTAGTTTCCATGTTTTTGTATGCATATACAGATTCCTACTGTTACTGAGTTCAACTTTTATTCCATGATAGTCCTAGAAAATACAAGGAATGATTTCTATTCTTTTAAATTTGCTGAAGTTAGATTTGTAACCTAAGATGTAATCAATTTTGGAGGATGATCCATGGGTTGATGAGAAGAATGTGGATTCAGTTTTGTTCGGATGAAATGTTCTGTAGATGTCTGTTAGATGCAAATGTTGAATGCTTAAGTTTAAGTCTAAAATTTCTTTGCTTAGGTTCTTTTTGGAGGATCTATCCAACACTGCCAAAGGAGTGTTAAAGTCCCTGACAATTATGGTGCTGGAGGAAATCAAGTTGGTCATGTCAGTTAGAGTTTCTGTGATCAATTGAGGCACATTCTGGTTGGGTGCATAAATGTTGATAATTGAAATCTCATCGTGTTGAGTATTGCCCTTAACATATAAGAAGTGACCGTCATTATCTTTCCTTACTTTTATTAGTTTAAAGCCTATTGTATCTGTGAATAACATTGCAACACCTGCTTTTTTCTGCTTTCCATTTGTCTGAATTATAGATGACCATCCCTTCTCTCTGAGTCTATGTTTATCTTTTAAGGTAAGGGGAGATTCTTGAATGCAGCAGATGTCTGTCCTGAGTTTTTGTATCCAGTCAGCCAACCTATGCCTCTTTAGAGGACAATTTAAGTCATTCACATCAATTGAGAGTACTGATAAACCAGATAGAGTTTTGGGTATCAAGTTTTTCAAAAGTCCAGTGGACAATTTTAATCCTTTCACCACTATGGAAGTTGAAATTTGATCAAAAGTTTCTGAGAGAGTTTACTTTGGTGGTGGAGGATTGTGTTGCTCATTATGGAGGATAGGTCTGAGAATATCCTAGAGAGCTGGTTTAGTTATGGCAAATTTCTTGAAAATGTGAATGTCATTAAAGTATTTGATTTCTCCATCATAGATGAAACTCAGTTTAGCTGGATATAGGATCCTGGGTTGAAAGCTATTTTGTTTAAGGAGATTAAATGTCGATGAGCACCCTCTTCTAGCTTGAAAGGTTTCAGCTGAGAGATCTGCAATCATTCTAATGTTCTTCCCCTTGTAGGTTATGGTTTTCTTATGTCTTACAGCTTGCAGAATTTTCTCCTTCATATTTATTTTGGTGAAGTTAATTATAATGTGTCTATGAGAATTTTTATTTGGGTTGAGTCATGCTGGTGTTCCAAAACTGTCTGCTATCTGAATTTCGGAACCTCTTGGCATGTCTGGAAAATTCTTTTGATTATTTCATGAAGTAAAGCATCTGTATCCTTTGCAGCAACCTCATCACCTTCAGGTATTCCTATGAATATTAGATCTCTTTGAATTATCACAGTGCTCTCTGAGAGAATGATCTGTTTTTGTTCTCCACTTTTTTTCCTCTATGAGCATTTGGGAAAAGCTTTGTCTTCAATGCCAGAGATCCTTTCTTCTGCCTGCTCCATTCTGTTCCTGAAGGATTTGACTGTATTTCTCAGATATTTGAGGGCTGCACATTCTTGCCTCAATGTGTTAAAATCTTTGGTCATTTTTGTCTTTGAATTCTTTGAATTCTTGAGACATCTTTTGAATTACTGTTTGAAATTCTAATTCCATCTTTTCCTCCATTCTTATTTGATCTTATTTGCTATCCAGATTCTGAACTTGATTTCTGACATCTCAGCCATTTGTTTATGAATGGGATCTTGTGCTGTATTCTGCCTTATCATTCCTTGGGAGGAGTTGATCTTCTCTGATTATTCATGTTGCTGGAGTTTTTCTGTTGATTCCACCTCATGATTTTTTTTCACTGTTGGCTAGGTGGGTAGGTAACATGAAATTGGATTGGGAGCTTCTGGAGTTGTGGTTAACCAGCCCTTTGTCAGGGATCTGGGACTAATGACTGCAGCTTTTCCCCCAATAGTTCTGCAAAGGACCCATACAGTATTACAGTCTGATGCTTGAGGAAACCTGCTTGGTGTGGTGGGATTGGGTGGCTCTGTCTTGTATTCAGCTGGTTCTTGTCTGATCCTAGTGGATCAGTGACTCTGATGAAGTCTTAGCTGTGGAGAAATACAAGCAACTGAGACACCCCACTCCCACGGGCAACAAGTGGAAGAGGAAAAGCAACCCTTCCTGTTACTACACAACCACAGTACCACCCGAGAGGATCCTTGGGTGATTGGCCCAGGTTAGGAGTTCCAAACCAATTGACCCAGTCAGTACGAACTCTCAAGTGGGAGAGTTTGAAAGGTCTCCAGCAACTAGATGGCAGAGATCTACTGGCTGCTCAGATTTGGCTTGCTCTGATGCTCAATGGAATCAGAAAGGCCCACCTGGTAGCAGAGTTGGACCAGGGGGCTGAGTCTCTTTCTCCACTTTGCTCCTCTTTCACGCCAAGTAACTGGTGACCCCACAGGGCTGCAGTCCTGATCCCTCCAATAAGCAGATGTGCTGGAGCTTAGCGCCTGTCAGAGTCAAAGGAAGGTCATTGCCCCTGCAGCTGGCTGGGGGAGCTGAAGCCTGCCTGCCTTGGCTACTCAGTAACCACTGGTGAGCGTTCCACTTGGACTCAGTCTAATCCTGAAGGTAACAAGTCAGTGGATGCTTTTCTCCCTCAGTCACCACCGTGCCTTTGCCTGTGCCACTCTGCAGCATCAGTATCCCTATAGAGTGAGTTCTGGTTTCCTCTGGCAGTCCTCAGTGTTGGGGAAGTGTCTCTCCAAGATTAGACGCCAGTGGGATCACTCTATTGTTGCTGGATCTTTGTATGGAGTAGCCCTGTGGAGCTCCCCTGCGACTGGGAGTTCTGGTTGTAAGAGTAGCTCCAGAGCATGGGGTACACGGATCCAGCAGCAGGGTGAGGGATGTTGCACATGGTGCTGGCAGTGCCTGGTGCCCAGTGACTTTGGCAAGGAGAGATCTTGGCTTATAATTCTGGCTGGGCGGAGGGCTCAGCATTGAGGCAGGGAGGGTGCTGGGAGCAGGGAGCGCAGGATGCGTGGCTGTAGCAGGCTCTGGCTAGGTGGGGGGCGGGGCACTTGGTCCAGGAGAGGGGGGTGCGCTGTTCATGAGCATCCTCCCACAGTCTGCAGGGGTTAGGTTTGTGGTTCACCAGGTAAGGGGAGAAAGGTGGACTGGAAATTCAGAATGGCAGGGAAAACTTTAGTTCAATTTTTCTGCCTAGGAAGAGGGTGTTCAGAGTCACAGTCCCTCTGGGGAAGTAGTCCCCACTTCCTATAGCTCTCACCCATGGGGTGAAACAAGAGGTACTCAGTTCACGGCTCGCCTGTAGAAAACCTACAGGAGGAAATGAAGAGAAAAAGGAAAGGAAAAAAAAAACCAGTTTTCTTGGGGGAGGGGATGGACACTTTTCCTCTCAGATAAATTTTGTACCTGAAGCTTGCTTTCTTGGAATCACAGCTTGCCTCAGCAGAGGTGACCTGCAGTTATCACTTCTCTCTTGGCTTGGCTCCCAGTCTTCAGCTTATTTGGGTACTTTCTGGATGATATCCTTCCCTCTGGACAGGAGCTTCTGTTGGAAGCTGCCTCCAGTCGGCCATCTTGCCCTGGCTCCCATATAACACATTTTTTTAATCCATTTATGTACTGGTGGGCACTGATGTTGCTTCTAGGTATTTTCCAATTTTCCAATAGGTATAGAATACCTATACTTAAACGTTGATAGCATTTGCTATTTGCAGAGGTATTCTTTTTATAAAATGACCTTCTTTTCCTTTGGGTATATACCCAGCAGTGGGATTGCTGGATCAATTGGTAGGTCTATTTTAAGTTCTTTGAAGTACCTCCATCCAATTTTCCATAAACGTTATACTAGTTTGCAGTCCCATGAACAGTGTGTAAAGGATCCTTTTCCCACACTTCCATATCAGCATCTGTTGTTTGGAGTCTTTTTAATAATGAACCATTCTCAGTGGAGTGAAGTAATATCACATTGTGTTTTTGATTTGCATTTTCCTAATGATTAGAGTTGAGCATTCTTTTGTGAGTTTATTGCCCATTAGTATATCTTCATTTGAAAAGTTTCTATTGATGTATTTTGCCTGCCTTTTAGAGGGGTTGTTTGGTTGTTTCTTGCTGATTTGGTTGAGGTCTTTGTAGATTCCGGTTATCAGTTATTTATCAGAGGTATAGCATATGAATATTTTCTCCCATTCTATAGGTTGTCTTATTGTTCTTTTGATTGTATTCTTGGAAGTGCAGAGGTTTTTAAATTTGATCAGGTCCTATTTATTTATTTTTGTTGTTGCTGTGATTGCTTTTTTTCTTTCTTCATGAATTCTTTGCCTAGGCCTATGTTTGCAAGAGTTTTTCCAACATTTTCTTCTAGGATTATTATAGTTTCCTGCCTTAGGTTTAAATATTTTATCCATTGGGAGTTAATTACTGTGAGTGATGAGAGGCACGAATCCTGTTTTCAATCTTTTACATGTGGCTATCTGGTGTTCCCAGCAACATTTATTAAATAGGGATTCTTTTCTCCAGTGTATATTTTAATGTCTTATCAGAATCAGACAGGAGTATGAGAATGCTTTCATCTCTGTTCAGATCCATTGGTATACTGTCTCTGTGCTAGTACTATGCTGTTTTGGTTACTATAGCCTGTAGTATAGCTTAAAATCTGTTAAAGTGATGCCTCCTGCTTTGTTCTTATTATGTAAGATTGCCTTGGCTATTTAGGGTCTTTTCTGGCTCCACGTGAAGCATATAACTATTTTTTCTACATATGCAAAATATAATGTTGGTCTTTTAATGGGAATTGCCTTGAATCTATAAATTACTTTGGGTAGTATAGCCATTTTAACAATGTTGATTCTGCTAATCCATGAGCATGGCATATTTTCCCACCTATTTACATCCTCTGCAGTTTCTCTCCTTGATGTTACCTCATTTGTAATTTAATTTAAATTTTTATTGAGAAGGCAGATTTTTTTCAGTTCTGCCATTTTTTGCTTATGGCAAAATCCTTCATGGGCAACATGTTTTTGCATATAATGCCTTTTCAAATTATAGTCTTTGAAAACTTGCATAAATTCCCTATAAATTAAGCAGAGACCCTTACTATTTGCCTAAACAAAAAAGTAGTAATTTGTCCACTTTTACTTGAACAAATCTACCTTCATCTGTAATTTTTCTTTTGAGACATCTTAGAAGCCATGCTGAGATTAAAATAGATAAGAGACTATATTTATTTTTATTAGAGAAAATTAATTGACAGAAAAATAAAAAGCAAGATTTGGGCTCTTCCACATCTCAGCTGCTGATACAAGGTGGGGCAGAAGCTGATTATAATGTGCAGTGGGCAATATGTCAAGCACCAACCACTGAGGTGTGGAAGTACCCTTAATAATCAAATAAGAATGCTTACCTGCTGGGCATGATGGCTCATGCCTGTAATCCTAGCACTCTGGGAGGCTAAGGTAATGGATCACTTGAGTTCAGGACTTGGAGACCATCCTGAGCAAGAGTGAGACCCCCCTCTCTAAAACTAGCTGGGGATTGTGGCAGGTGCCTGTAGTCCCACATACTTGGGAGGCTGAGGCAAGAGGATTGATTGAGCCCAAGAGTTTGAGGCTGCTGTGAGTTACAATGCCACAGCACTCTACCAAGGGCAACAAAATGACACTGTCTCAATAAATAAATAAATAAATAAATAAATAAATAAATAAATAAAAATGAAAAGAATATTTACCTGACTTCTAAATAACATTAAACTCCTAACATTGCAATGGTAGGTTGATGGTGTCAATTGACCATCTGCACTGGGAAGATGACACACTGCTATAAAACTGAAGACACACATGCATGCAAATAGCAACAGCATACATACTTTTACCATGACTTTGCAACATGATGTTGTTAACAACAAAGTTCACTCTGGAGAATCATGCAATTAAGTTCCACCAGAGAAATCATTTTTAAAAACTCATAATGTTTTAAGTAATTTATGATTTTGTGTTGGGCTGCGTTCATAGCCATCCTGGGCTGCAGATCAGACACCCCTGGTTTATAAGCTTCCCCTTGGATACATTAGCTATTGATATTCTACCTATTTAAATAGCCCCTGTTTGAATTTTCATGCTTTGACGACCTATCTGTTCTTCCAAAAGATAGCATTGAGTGGCTATTTCACTTCTGTATGATCTCTGCTTGTAGCAGTCTGGAATGTATGTGTTTCTGACTGAGCTTCATTCTGTCACCCAGGCTACAGTGCAGTGGTAAAATCATAGCTCACTATAACCTCAAACTATTTGGACCAAGTGATCTCCCTTTCTTAGCCTCCCAAGTAGCTGGGATTACGGGCATATACCATCATAAGTGGCTATTTTTTTTCACTTTTTTATAGAGATGGATCATGTTACATTGCCCAGGCTGGTCTCAAACTGCTGGCCTCAAATGATCCTCCCATCTTGGCCCCCAAAGTGCTGACATTACAGTATGCGCTACTACACCCTTCCGAAGGCTACATCTTTATAAGAGTTTTAGCAGGTACATGCAGAACAGTTTTGTTTTATGGGCGAGACAGAATCAGAGGCCCTGGATACTAACAGCTGACTCATATTGACTTCATCTATTGCCTTATCTTAATTTATAAGCAAAACCTGAAAAATCTACAAAAGTTAGTGTTTTGTAGTTTATCTAAAAATAACACAGAAAATAGTACTGTTGTTCTTTTGGTAGAGAGATCAATTTTGTAGTTTATTTCAATCTGAATAAAATACAAATTTTATATTTTAAAAAGTTACAATTTTACTCAGACTTTATTAAAAAATAGCCTTGTGAAAGGAGTTTAAGCATAAAGTGTATTTTTACTAAAAGGGATATCAGAACCTCATGTGAAGGTTAACATCAGTGAAGAGGAAATAATATTTAAGAGGATCCATCCTCTTCCAGACCATACCAGCCTCTGCACAGCAGCAAGTGAGGCACCGTGTACAACAGGAGCTCAGGGGGTGTTGTGGGGTGGCTAACAGAGTGGGCATGAAGCAGTGGCAGGGAGGAATGGAAATGGCTCCCACATAAGTAGTCTACAAATGACCTGTCGAAAGACAATTCATCTGGGAGAGACTACAATGAATGGGCTGGGAATGGAAAGAATAGGATACAAGAACATAAAACTTGTATGGCAGCTGGGAGAATCAAGAGAAAAAGAACAAAGGAATGAAGCTGTTGTACATTTCAGAAAGCTTTGTCTATAAGTAGGTGGCATTCATTGCTGTCATTTTTGTTAATATTTATTGCTTATTTCAGGAGGCATCACAGACTTCAAAGATAGTAGGCTAGAATTGTCAAAACTATTCCAAGGAAATATTAGTGTCATTATTATTAGGTACAATTTGCTGAACATCTACTACATGCCAGGCCCTGCACTGAACCCTTTAAAATACAATCTCTCTAACCCTCACAACAATCCTAGTATTTGGCAATATTTCTACTTACCAAATATGAAAACAAAAGCCCCATGAAGTTATGTAACTTGCATGAATTACAAACAGAAGAGCTGAAATTTTTGTTTTGGGGAAAATTGTTTAAGAAATATCCAGGCATTGTGGCAGGTGCCTGTAGTCTCAGCTACTCAGGAGGCTGAAGCAAGAGAATCACTTAAACCCAAGAGTTTGAGGTTGCTGTGAGCTGTGAGGCCACAGCACTGTACCGAGGGCAACATAATGAGACTCTATCTCAAAAAATAAGTAAATAAATAAATAAATAAATTCTAATCACTTCCAGCCTTTGGCCAAGATCAAGTGCAAAAAATATAGATGTTTTAATTTACTTTTTTTCTCCCTTTGGGTCACTATATATACAGGTGTCCCAAAAGTTACCCCTAAATTTACCAAACATAGGGAAAATATGAAATTATAGCTAAATGTACCTTTATTTACAAAATATTCATTAAGACATTTATAAAATATTCTGTACATGTTGGCCACCTCTTTATAATAGGTGCTGTAATAATTATATATGTTAGTATCATCTGTCTTAGGTTGGCTATCTCTCTTCCCCCCATTAGTTAGGTGACAGGATAAAGTTTCATCATGCGACTTCCCATATCACATGCACAGACAAAACCTTACAGAAGGATTCATGTGAAATGATTTATCTATGAAGTGTTCCCTGGAAAAACCAGTAAGGGAGTTGGGGAATGGAATTGAGAAGGAAAAGAGCCTAAGCAAGGCATAATCTAAACTTTTATTGAAACTCAGAGATGATACAAGGAGCTAGTGTAGGTCACCCTAGTGTAGTCCCAATCAAAGATTATGAGAGCCGAATTATTTGTATTTGTAACCATAGTCATTGAGTTAAGGTGGAGGTGGCTTGATTCCCAGACACTTCACCTTTGTATGTGAAAAGTAGTCTGTTCCAAGAGCCTCTGGGCAACCCCATTAAGAAATAGAGAAAGCTGAGCGGGTGAGTCAGAACACTGTCTGATACATGATCATCATCACTATCATTTATCGGGATCATCACCTCCATGAAACACACAAATGGCACAGAGTATGAAAGGAATTGTGTTAGGTTATAGAGATAAAAAGAACTGTAAAACATAGCTCCTATACTTCTACACATTCAAGTCCTTTTGAAGAGATGGGATGAACACACAAAGGTAAAAGAAGTATATGCTAAGAACGAAATAAATGTAAACAAGGTACACGCTATGGAAAATGTTGGTATTGGATGGTAAGGAAAAACTCTCACAGTATCTGGAGTTAGACCTCAAAGAGTGGGTAGGGGTTAGATAAGTAAAGAAGAAAAGGGAGTATTAATGGAGAAAGCAGTGAATGTTACAGGAGAATCAATAAATTTATTCTGATGTTGGGCTTTTCAACTATGAATGTGTGTTAGAATCACCAGGGGGCTTTATAAATCCCAATGCCCATTTGTGACCAGATCAATTATATCATTGCTGGTTTCATAGCTATATTTAAGTCTTTAATCCAAGTTAATTTTTGTATACAGTATAAGACAATCCATGAACGTGAATGCCATTCCATTTGTTTGTGTCTTTTTTAGTATCTTTCCCCAACGTTTATAATTTTCAGTGTATAGATCCTTGGTTAAATTTATTCCTATTTTATTCTTTTTGATTCTATTTTAAATAAGATTGTCTTTTAATTTCCTTTTTAGATAATTTGTCATTAGTGCACAGATATACAGTTGACTTTTTTTTTTTTTTGAGACCGTGTATCACTCTGTCACCCCAGCTAGAGTGCAGTGGCCTCCTCATAACTCACTGCAACTTCAAATTCCTGGGCTCAGGTGATCCTGCTAACTTAGCTTCCTGAGTAGCTGAAGTGTACTGAGGCACATGCCACCATGCCTGGTAATTTTTCTAATTTTTAAAGAGCTAGGGCCTCGTTCTTACTCATACTGGTCTCAAACTCCTGGCCTCTAGTAGTCCTCCCACTGTGGCCTTCCAAAGTGCTAAGATTATAAGGATCCATGCCTGGATTACAAGAGCTACAGCTGGCTTTTGTAAGCTGCTTTTATAAGATTTGAAACTGTTAAACTTCTCAAAGAAAACACACAGAAAAAAATCCTTTTGCTATTGGTTGTGGTAATGATTTCTTGGATACGCTCCCAAACCATAGGCAATGAAAGCAAAAATAGACTGATGGGATTGTATCAAACTAAAAAAGCTCCAGCGTATCATCAACAAACCTATGAAATGGGAGAAAATATTTTCATGTCATCATCTGATACGGGGTTAATATCCAAAATATATAAGGAACTCAACTTATATAACTCAAGCACACACACATACATAAAACCGTCCCCCCCATAACCTGATTAAAAAATGGGCAAAGTATCTCAATAGACATTTTCCAAAAGAAGACATACAGATGGCCAACAAGTATTGTTCTACAGGACTAATCTTCAGGGAAATGTAAATCAAAATCACAATGAGGTACCACCTAACACTTCTTAGGATTAGCTATTTTTTAAAAAAGACAAGATTTAAGTGTTGTTGAGGGCACAGAGAAAAAGGAACACTTGTACACTGTTGGTGGCAATGTACAGTCTTTATGGGAAACACTATGTAGGATCCTCAAAAAATTAAAAATAGATCTATTGTAGAGTCCAACAAAGGAAATGAAATCAGTGTCTCAAAGTAGCTGTATCTATACATTCATTATTGCATTATTTACAACAGCCCAAATAGGAAAAAAAAAACCTAAATGTCTATTGATGGATGAATAGATAAAGAAAATGTGGCATGTGTGTGTATGGCATACTTCTGTGTTTACTTGTATATTTTATGTTACAGAATTACATGCTTATGATTTTGAAATAAAAGGTTTGTATAGGTTACCAGCTTATAAAAAGGGGGCATTATTTGTGCTGTTATTTGTGACTTACATTATTTGCATGTAATTCTGTAACATTACAATATCACAATCAAGCACAAAGGGTCATTACTTCTGTTGGACCCTGTATAATACAATGGAATGTTATTTAGTTATAAAATAGAAAAATACTACTGTAACAACATGGATGAACTGGAAGAACATTATATTAAGTGAAATAAGTCAGGCACAGAAAGATGAATACTGCATAATCTCACATATATGAGGAAAATACAGAAGTCCAATTCATAGAAACAGAGAGTAGAATGAATGGTTGCCGGGAGTAGGGTGTGAGGAAGTGGAGTGATCAAAGGATATAAACATTCAGTTATAAAATGAACAAGTTCTGATGATCTAAGGTAGAGCATGGGTGGTGATAGTATGTTAATTTGATTATGGTAATATTATAATATTACACAATGTAAACATATATCAAGTCACCATTTGCATATATACATACATATGTACATACATATACACACAATCTTTGGTAACTAAATACATAAAAATTTTTAAGTAGGGTATAAAAGAATTGCTGGGTTGCCTCTTCAGATAATTCCAAAGGACATCCAAGGTTGAGGGCCACTGCTTCATTGGTTTGGAAGAAGTTTATGAGAAACTGGTTAGGAGCTATATTGGAGATGGAGAAAAGATCTGATTGTAGAAAACTTAGCCATGTAGAGCTAATTACTTTACTCTAATTCTAATATTTTGTTGCATGCTGCCTTAAAGTATTTTCTTAGGTTGGGCTAAATTAATACAGGACCTGGAATATTAGATGATGTAGGCAATGAAATATCATGTAGGGTCTGTGAAGATTTTTGAGCAGAGGAATAATGTAAATAAAACAACATTCTGAAATACAAGTCGGATGTAGGGTCTTACAGCAAGAAGGACAATTTCTAATGGAACTTGATCTTGACTGGTGAGGTAGAGGAGGAGGGCTGGTAAGGGAATAAATTCTGCTCTCAAATTCTGTTAGTGTTGAGGAGACATTACCTAAGGGAGAAAGAGGCCCAGAGGTTCTAGGCAAGGGATTCCAGGGAGACAAATAGCCCCAGGTATCAAGTATCAGGTGCTTTCAGAGGTGACCTCACCATGTTTATGTGCAATAGAAAGAGAGGCATGTAGTTCACAGGAGAGATCCCTGTTTGTATTAGAACCAGCCAGACCAGGCATGGTGGCTCACACCTGTAATCCTAGCACTCTGGAAAGCTGAGGCAGGTGGATGGCCTGAGCTCAGGAATTCAAGACAAGCCTGAGCAAGAGTGACACCCTCTCTCTAATAAAAACAGAAAAGCTAGCCAAGCTTTGTGACAGGCACCTGTAGTCCCAGCTACTAAGGAGGCTGAGGCAATAGGATCACTTGAACCCAAGAGTCTGAGGTTGTTATAAGCTATGACTCCATGGCACTCTACCCAGGGTGACAGAGTAAGACTCTGTCTAAACAAACAAACAAACAAACAAACAAAAAACATAAAAATACATTAGAACCAGCCAGAAAAGACTCGGTATTCCTGGTGATTAGGCCTAAGTAACAGTCCAGTTAAATGAAAGGCAAAATATATTGGAGCAAGAAGCCAGCACAATACACTAAGCCTTGAAAAACTGAACACAAAACCAAACTGCTTTCTCAAATATTACCTACTATGTTCTTGAATAGCAAAATATATTTTGAGTTGAAAATAACGTAAAGTAATATGCTTATTTTTTTGACAAGGTGTCCACTAGAGAAGAAAAAGATAAGATTAAAGTACTGAATATTATTTTTAAAGAGGTAATGCCTCCTCAACACTAACAATGTGAGAGCAGAATTCATAAACAAAAAATCTGAGAAATTTTCAGTTAGAGATATCCTTTGCATTCATTGAAATGGGAATCTTTAGTTAAGAAAAGGAGAAATTAATTTTAGCCTATTACTGTTATTTCAGTTGTCTTTTACTTAGTAGTATATATTTGATGATAGTTTCTTGCTATGTATACTAAGGAAGCAGGGAACAGGGCTCTTTATTTTTTAATTATCTTGCAAAAATTTAAATTAAAAAATTTCCGGTTAGTTATTACAACGTCAAAGGGAAAATCCTGTCCTCACTTCATTCCTTACCTAGCTTAAATGTCACGGTCTGTTACTTTAACTACCCTTCTGCCAATAATCCTAACCTTTCTCATCCCATTTTCTTTTCATCATATCCAGCTGGCAAGGTCCCAACCTTGGATGAATCCAACACCTGTCTTTGGCCAGCCTCCACCTGGGCTGTTGAGTGCTGGTGAAGAGAAATGCCCAACAGGACAAACACATATTGCAATGAATGCACGGCCGCACCTCCAAATGGGCCCTGCACATTGGCTAGAAGTCCTGTGATGATATCCTGCCAGCAATCTCTCCCATTCTGCCTAAAGATCATTTTAAACTGACAGTCATTTCAGACATATAATCACTGCATTTTCTCTTTCTACTCCTTCCTCTAATTCATAACAGGTGAACTTTTCTTCTACTTTACAGAGAAAGCAAAGCCATCTCAAAAGGAACTGCTTCAACAGGCATCCATACTGAGGTACACTGAAAAACATGGCCACAATATTTTGCATTTCTTACTATCAAGAGTCTATTTGCCCATTCCTTGAATCTGGTCTTGTTTTGTGACTTGCTTTAGCCAATAGGATGTGGTGGAAGTTCTGTGTGAATTCCCTGAGTCCAGGTCTCAAGAGGCCTTACTGTTTTCACCTTTGCCCTTTTAGAACATGCTCACACCATGTAAAGAAATATGAGTTTGATTGCTGAATGAAGAAAGACCATGCTCAGTGAGAGGCCCAGCCAAGAGCCAGCACCATGGCCAGGGACATGTAAATAAGGTCATCTTAGACCCTCCAGCCCTGCTATTAACTGTCTACAGTCATATGGGTAATGTCAGGTGAGACCAGCAGACCCACTGAGCCCAAACTTTAGAATCGTGAGAAGTAATAAATCATTATTGTTTTACACCACTATGTTTTGGGGTTGTTTGTAGGGCAGCATTAGTTATACGGAATAACAATCATACGGATTGTTATTCTTTTCTCTTTCTCTTCTGTTAACATGGAAGAGATGTGTCTCCTGCTCAAGTGCAATCCTTCCACCTATGCTCTTGAGCCATTACCTCTTATAATTTTAGAGATACAGAATTATTATTCTCAATGTCTTCCTTGCAACTGGTTCCATTTAATCAGCAGTGAAATATGGCAAGTGTATTCTAATGTCTCCCCTCAACTCCATGTTCACCACCAGTGAGAGGCCCCTCTTTGATACTGAACTACTTGCTGCAGGCCTTATATTTTATCTTCCTTTCCCAGCTAATACTATGAATGAGAAAAATAATTGCTAACACAGAACACTTACTGTATATGCTAGGCAGAATTCTGAATATTTCTGACATATAAAATAGAAGCTCTTTAAGTGGACCAGCCAAGGGACTGTGACAGACTGGTCAACATACAGAGGCAGTCAACATAAGAAATGAGGCCTACAGTATTGATACCTATATGTGGTGCATGTCTGGTCTGCGAAAATTAGGTCAACTTAAGGAGGTAGTCGATGTAGGCAGGTGGTCAACTATGGAAGTTCTACTGTATTATTATTAACTCCCTTTATTCTCCCCACAACCTTATGAACTAGTTGTTACCTACTTTTATAAATGAAGGAACTGAAACAAAAAGAAATAAAGCAGCTTGGTCTGTTAGAAGTGGGTTCAAGTATAGGCCAGATTGCATGGCTACAAAGGCCATTCTCTTAACCATTCTGTTATAAATTTATCTAGACTCCTTGTCCCATTTCCTTACTTCTACTTCACTCTTCAATCCACTGCAGACTGGCTTTGGACCCCACTTCACCATCACAACTACTCTTGTTAATAACAATCATCATCCCTATGTCAACCAAGCATGCGTTCTTTATTTTTTATTTTTTATTTTTTTTGCAGTTTTTGGCCGAGGCTAAGTTTGAACCCACCACCTCTGGCATATGGGGCTGGCACCCCACTCCTTTGAGCCACAGGCATGTATTCTTAATGATGTTGCCCATGAGGAGGGCAAAAGTTGATTCTTATGGGGTCAAAAAAATCTAATAGCTTTGGTGGCTTTCCAAAATGCCATAGTGCATAAGTACAGTATATCTGTGGTATTAAAATTCACGGCAGTGACA
The DNA here is from genome assembly GCA_963573935.1 of Arctocebus calabarensis. Lineage (NCBI taxonomy): Eukaryota > Metazoa > Chordata > Mammalia > Primates > Lorisidae > Arctocebus > Arctocebus calabarensis. The sequence continues at coordinate 71,374 of CAUYON010210922.1, read as the reverse complement.
ATTGGAAAAAATTAGTCTAACCATGTTCTTTGGGGGAAATAATTTTAAAAGAGGTTGAGAAACACTGATAAATTCAACACTGTGATCTTTATTTTGCTTGACTTCTTAGCAGCATCAACAATATTGGCCATCTCTCTTTTTTTAAATACATTCTTTCCTGGTCCTTCTTCGGACATCATATCTCCTGATTTCCCAACTAACCCTCTGCCCTCCTCCTATCAGTTTCCCTTTCTGGCTCATCCTGTACTCAGCCCTTGAATGTTAAAGGTCCTCAGGACCTGTTCCTTTCTCATTATAACATACTTTTCAGGAAATTTAATCAACTCTTACAGTTGGTGATTTCCAAATTCTTATCACTGCCCTGATCTCCCCTTTGAGCTTCAGATTCCTACATCCACCTGTCCACTAGCTGTATTCACTTAGCCTTCTGAGGTATCTCATGTTTGACATGCCCAAAATGGAACCATTACTTTTTTCTCCTAAACTTGTTCTCTCAAAGTCCTCCCCACCTCAGTAAGTAATAATGTCCTCAGAAGTCATCTTGATTCTTTCCCATTTCTTTACTTTCCATCCAACTGATCAGGAAGTCATGTCTGTATGTATGTATGTATGTTTATCTATCTATCTATCTATCTATCTATCTATCTATCTATCTATCTATCTTGTCTCCTATAAGCATTCTTTTAAAAACATAAATCACATCTGGTCACTCTCCTTAAAACTTTCCAATTACTTTCCCTAAAAATAAAACATAAGCGCCTTACTATGGTCCAAAAGGCCCTATATAATATAGTCCATCTGCCTCTCTGTCCTCACACAATTTCTGCCAGTTACTTACTACCCTCTTGTTATATAGTCCTTATTTCTTTTCCTTCCTTTCTAGCTTTGGCCCTTTGCAGTGGCTATTTGTCTAATTTGCTTGAACTATTCAACTCCCTCATTATAGCAGCTTTTGCTCCTCAAGATTCAGGTCTCGGCTTCAGCATCATTTCCTCAGACAGCCCTTGGTCACCCACCAATCTAAAGTAATTCCCTCCTGGTTCCACTTCCTATCACACTGCCCTGCTTTTTTCCTTCATTACTGAGGGCTTTCTCTCTTCTCTTGCAAGCTGTATTCTCCCATCTCTCTCATCCCTCCTAATAACGGAGCTCTCATTTTCTTACATGACCCTGCCCCTGTGGCCACACTTTGTTAGCCCAGGATGGGCTGACCCAGATGCACCAGAGCCCTTCCCGGGATTTTTGGAACGGGAGTAGAGAGTAGAGAAACTAAATTAATTCTTCACTAATGATAGATGTTGTCTGATGTAAAATTCAGCAACTGTTAGTGATCATATTTCCAGCTGTGTGGAGGAAATGAGTCGACAAGAGTAAATGACACTCATAAGATGAGTGGGAGAGTAGTATGATATGTTGAAAGTGTTTTTTTGGTTCTGGTTGTTTCTAAGGTCTAAATTTTATTCTGGATGCTTACAGAATTAGTTGGGAAACTTTTTTGCATTCATATTTTCTTTGAATAATTAAAGAAGTCTAGATGATTGATTAATCTAACTTGCTTTTTCTTCTAACATTGTGCTCCCATGTACATGCTTAATTTTTTTTTTTTTTTTGCAGTTTTTGGATGGGGCTGGGTTTGAACCCACCTCTGGTGTATTGGGCTGGCGCCCTACTCCTTGAGCCATAGGCACCACCCCTTAATAAATGTTTTTTGATGATAAAGATGATGAACATACCACATGCAGAATGGGAGGTTAGGGATTTTCCATTGACAGCATGCTTTTATTCTGAGTGAGAAAACAGAATTCAGAGAGACTGTAAAGATCGGAAAGGTGAACTATGAAGAGACCCACTTGGGTTTTCTATATGAACATATGAAGCACTGAGTCCTTTTGGAACTGTGAAATGTACATGTTCAGAGGCAAGACTGAGACCAGATGCTAAATGTTTTAAAATGAGCCCCTACCTTTACTGTTGTTAAGGTCCATTTCAATCTTCATAGAAATCAATCCAATTAACACATTCTAATATAGTTATGCTAACTATGTGCGCCGCATTGTAGGGGATATAGAGACAATTAAGGCAGAGACTCAGTCATTAAATTTATTAAAGGGTAGAATTTTTTAATTGTATAAAATAAATGATTAAAATACAAGGGAGTGGTGATATTTCTAAGTGAGTTACAAATAAAGTACAATGGTGCCTGGGATAGGGTAGAGGTTCACAGTAAAAAAAAGTTATATCCAGTTGTAAGAATTAGGAAAGGCTTCATGACCAAGTTAGGCATCTGAACTATACCTTGGAGGATGGGCAGGATTACAAGGTCAGAGATGATATGAGGAAGCATCTCAGCCCTAAAGAACAGGGCAGACAAAAGTGTATTTGGCATGAGCATAAAGGATAATGTGTAGTTAATGAAAGCCTGTATGAGTGGGGTTGGCAGTAATATAACCAAATGACTGTCTACTGGCATCACTAATCATAGGAATTGGGAGGTACTGGGGACAGGATAGTATGTTCAGTTTCAGAAATTTTGTTTGAGATGATAGCAGAATATTACTTTAGGTGGTACAGAAGATAGTTGAAATGTGGTGCTGGTATTTGGGAGTTATGTTAACATTGGAGATGTTAAATATAGACTGTCAATAAAACCACATTTTATGCAGAGAAGTATAAGCACTATTTGGAACCTGGACCAATGAAGGTCATAAACTCTACAATATCACTGGAGGTCATCATGGAACAAAGAGATATGGGACATTAGTATGAACTGGGATTGTAAAATTACACTGAAATGATAGTTCTGTGTCCCTTATATGTTCAATTCATTCAAATAATAAGTCTGAACCCCCATCCCTTGGTCTAAAAGAAGTCCATTCTAAACACAGATCCCAATTCTCAAGTTTTTGCAATAGTAATAGCAAATATGCTTTGCCTCTACAGGCTACTTATTATCTGGCATAATCACTTCTTTTTTTTTTCTGGCATAATCACTTCTTATCTGGCATAATTGAGTCTCTGGTTGAAGCTTTCCCCTTTCCTCAAAGTATGGACACAGGCTCAACAGCTAAGACGAGGCTGATAGCCTGGGGAGAGAAGCAGGTAATTACCTCACACACACACACACACACACACCACCCCTCCTCCACATATGCACACAACCCTCTTAAAACTAGATGTTAGATGTTACCACTCCTAAGTAACATGCTTCCCTAGGAGGGATCTCTAATGGCTATCTCTTCCTCAGCTACTCATCCTGTTACCATGTTACAAGGTCAGTTTACTTCATACCACCATATTCCTTCAATCTGGAGTCTAGACCTCTAACTCTCACCCTACCTTCAGAGAGAAAAGCAGATCTTGTTCTTCCCTAGTTCAAGGCCAGCTTCCTTTCCTGCTCTAGGATTACTGACAGTCAGGATACTCAATTGTTTCAGGGAGAATTCTTACCTTCATCCACAGAATGGAGCCAGCCAAAACAGTAGTCAAAATTACCTTTTTAAAAGTCTGAGACCTTTAGTGTTCCAGATCAGCATTTGTAGGTGGCACAGGATGTGAAAGCAGGGGACCACCAGTGGGGCAAGGCCAAGATGAGTCCCATGCCTCTTGACAACTTTACCCCCAGGAGGGTGGTTTGACTTCTCAAGATCTATGAGTAAACATATGGACAAAAATATATAGGTGTCTAAAAACATAAAATCCATTTTTTAAGGAAGAGTCTACTCTAAATTCATATTTGAAAAAAATGTTATTCTTTGTGCAAAGGAGTTCTGCTAGAGAGTGACTGAATTTACATCACTGAACAGAAACAAATATTCTATTAATGAAAACTTACATTTGTTTTGCACTCCCTCTAAGTTGGGGCCTTTTCTATTTCCATTTTGCAAAGAAAAAACCCCAAGGCTTCAAGAATATACTGCTAATAAATGGTGAAGCAAGATTCAAACTCAGGCCCATCCAACCAGAATCAGTACACTTAAATAGTAAATAATATTTAGTATTTTAGGTAAAAAAAATTTTAATTTAAACTAGTAGTGAAGTTACTGATTTTCTCCAAGTAAATTTATATAGGAGAAGGTCCCTTTTTTTTTTGAGACAGAGTCTCACTATGTCACCCTTGGTATAGGGTCCTGGCCTCACAGCTCACAGCGACCTCAAACTCTTGGGCTTGAGCGATTCCCTTGCCTCAGCCTAGCTGGGACTACAGTCTAACGCCTGGCTAATTTTTTTTTTTTTTTTTTTTTTGCGGTTGTCCTTGTTTAGCAGGCCCCAGCTGGGTTCAAACCCACCAACCTCAGTACATGTGGCTGGGGCTGGTGCCATAGCCACTGTGATATGGGCTCCGATCCAGGGAGAAGGTCCTTTTAAGGATTTTTCACAAAGTGGTATCATTATCATCATAATCCGTACATGAATATTTACTATATAGACATGTTTATTCATTAATTTAACGACTGTTTACTATGCATCATAATCAACACATGACATTAGATGTCATGGAAGATGCAAATATGACTCCTTATAGTATTTTATAATCTAGAAAAGGGAGAAAAAATAAAAGACAAAACAGAATTTGATAAGTGCCGCAGGAAAGGTGGGGGAGAAAGTGTTATGTGGATTTAAAAATGGGAAAGATCAGAGTATAGTCCCTTTAGGGAGTGGGGAGCTTTAGTGGAAATAACAACTGAAAACTAGAATAAAAAAATAGATGTGCAAATAAGAGGGATAAGACAAAATGAAGGGTTACAATTAAGGTACCAGGACTCCTACAGCAGATACCTTACTAACCTCAAAATTATTAACGATCTAGTTGCCATAGTTTTAGATCCTTTCCATAATCATAACTAAAAATTGGTATTTCTATAGGCAGTAGTGCAGAGAGCTGTGCTGTACTCGATGCTTCCTTTGGATGGTCCCATTTTCCTGTCACAAGAGGAACAATGTATAGAAGTAGCGTGGACTTAAAAAGATAGTGCCCTTTAAAATCCGGAGTTTGAAAGTGGCACAAAATGTGATTCTAATTGTAATTTCAAACTAGCCTCCCACGCACGTGAATGTGGTTAAATTTAAAGCCAAAATAGGACTCTTCCTACACTGCTGTTTAAAAAACAAGCAAGCAAACAAACAAAAATTCCCCCAACGGCTTGAAAGCAAATCTCAGCTTGGACTACTAATCCCATCACGCAATGGCCCCAGGTTCCCGTCGTATGGGTGGAGTCGTAGAAGGGGCGGCAACAGCGGCCGAAGCATTGTGGGTAAGGTAGTCTGGGGCTCGGCCCCCGCTGGGGCTGGGCCACGTGGTGCAGTTAGCGGCAGCTCTGGGCAGTGTCTCTGTCGCTCTCTTCACTAGGTCCTCGGGGGTGCGGGCGCCAGCAGGGGCGGCCAGGCGACGCGGGAGCCGGCCGGAGTGTGGGCCGAAGGCAGCCTGAGGCTTCGCGACGTTTTTGCGACAGCCGCGGCCGTGTTCCACCAGAGCCCTCCCCCCTCCTCTCTCTGAGGAGGTGCCGGCTGTTGTGCGGCGCTGCCTTTCTGTTTGAGTGTATGAGAGTGAGTGAGTGAGTGAGTGAGTGTGAGCGTGTGTGTGTGAGCGAGAGGGTGAGGCGTGAGTGCGCGTGTGAGAGGAGGAGAACCCGCTGTGGCAGCCCTGCTGCTCCCACCGCAGCGGGAGCAGAACGCTCGGCCAGAGAGAGCAGGACAGCCGGCGCCCAGGGAGTCCGCGGGGACAAGGGCAGAGACTCCCGCTCCCCACCCCCAGCCCTCGTCTCTCGGCTCTCCTTCGCCCGGGGAAACATCCCCGTCCCCTTCGGCCGGCCTCTGCCCTGCTGCCCCTCTGGATGTCCCCGGCGCTCTCGCGGGGCCTCCTCCTGCTCTTGCGGCATCAGTGTGGCTGGTGCTGCGGCTGGCGGGTGTAGAGCGGGCGGGCTCCCGGGGGCTGCGGCTGCCGGTGCTTCCCCGGTCCCCACCCCTGCCCCCCGGGCCCCCGGCCCAGCTCCCCGGCCTCAGAGGCTGTGACAATGGACTATGACTTTAAAGTGAAGCTGAGCAGCGAGCGGGAGCGGGTCGAGGACCTGTTTGAATACGAGGGCTGCAAAGTTGGCCGAGGCACTTATGGTCACGTCTACAAAGCCAAGAGGAAAGATGGGTGAGTGTTTCTGTCCGTATTGGTGTCCGCGCTGGGCGGCGCTCCCGCAGGCGGAGGCAGGTAGCCCAGAGGGAAAGTTGGACGCTGGGGTGCCAGGTTCTGACTTCCTTGAAGCCGGCATCCGTCTCCCCTAGCTTGGCTTGGAAAGGAAGTGGTCGGCGTACGAAGGAGTCAAACCCTTAGGAAATCCTGTATGCCGCATCTGCGTTGTACTCTGGTGGTGGAAGAGGGAGAAGGGGCCTCTACCCCAGGGGCTGTATTCTGTTGGAGGATTAAAAAATCATTATAAAACGCCAGGTTAAGTGATTTCTTTTCCTTTGGTTGATTTATCATGGTAACCTGGGGATTTCCTTACTCGCCTCTGGAGTGTCATCCATCAGTCAGGGAGGGAAGCTGTGATCCTTTCCTCTACCAGTTTGATCTATTTGTTAACAAATTTGGATTTTATTTGGGGGAAAGAAGGCAGCAAGTAAATGTGGTTCTAGAGAGTTCCACATAGTGATCCTCTGCAACATAAATGTTACAGTTGCTATTTAGATAACATTAGCTGTGAGTTTTTACATAGAACAATGGGGGTTTGGTGCAGGGTGGGTGGTGGGAAAAAGGCAAGTGACAAATAGGGGCTGTCTTGTTCAGGCTGTTTCCCCCATATTTAGGAGCTGGCACTGAACTTTAAATACTCTTTGCTGTAAATATTCTTCCCTAGTAACAACTTAATTAAATCAGTGATTTGTAATGCTCCCAGTTTTGTTTCTTAATAGGCAAGTGTTCATTTTTTTCTTTGTCAGTAGATGAATGTCTTGTAACATGACAAAAGCGAAGGCAATTCTTAGTTGAGGAGCAAATATATTTTATTAACTCCTTATTTTCTCGTGGCTAAGGAATTATTTGAAAGAGAATATCAAAGCTTATTATATAATCTTTGGGTTTTATTAGAATAAAGTAGCTTTATTTGAATATCCCTGTTACTTTGGTTAGCTGCTATTTAATGTTTAAAATAATTACTTAAAAAAATCAGGTAGGATATGTTCAGAAGTACATTAGCACTAAAAAAAAAAAATGAAGCCATTCATAAAGCTGAAGTAAGTTCTCTGGCTATGGAGGGGGTGAGGGAAGGTGGCCATATTTATAAATACTTTAGTATTCTGGATGTTGGAAAAGGAAATCTATGTTTATTCAACAATTTTTCTTAGAATTACTTTAGTGTCTTTCTAAAATAATTTAAAATGGACTCCAAGGAGAAGATACTTCTAACGAATTTGGAATATGTATATCTATGCTTTTGTGCAACAGTAAAACAGTAAAAAAAAATTGGCAAAAGGTAGGAATTTGAAATCTTGATACTAGATGCTGCATATATTTAAAAGTACTTGTAGCAGAATGGATAGTCTGGTGACATTTGAGAAATCAGTATCTGGAGTTACTGCTGATTCTGTTGTTGTCTAATTAGATTTATTAGTTTTACTCTGTAATGACATATTTAAAAAATGATCCTTGTTGACTTACTATACCATATTTTTCAAAAGCCTTAAACCATCTCCCCATCCCCCAATATTATGTAATTTTTAGACATATTCGTAAAATCCCCAGTTCCCTATGAGATTAGATACTGTAATACAGTTGACGAAGCTTATCATGTTATATAAAATTCTAATGCCTTTAAATTATTTCAAATCAGTATGAAAAAAGCCAGTTCTATTTTCATAAATTACCAATGTAAGCTAATAAAATATGCAAATTTGTTTTAACTTTAATTTTATGTTTGACGTAGTATTAAAAAACTGTAATATTGTATCTTGGCTGGAGGTACTTTTAAGCACATTTTGTATCTCTAGTCAGGTTTTAATTTTACAACTGAAAATATTATGGAATTATACATTTTCAAATTATATGAAGGTATAGTGTACAAGTATTTTTTAGTTATTAATGATAGCTGAAAAATAGCATTCTATTTTGGAAAAAAGAAATTTTTATTTGTATCCTTTGGTCCTGTTTCCCAGCAGCCTTTAATGATTGTTTATATGATAAACTTTTCTTTAATGGATCAAATATCAAGAGTTTTAAAATTACTTGAAGCAGTGTTTGTTTTCCAGAAGGAAAAAGGAATTTTTTGGTTTGGCGTCTTTTTTGTAACCTCGCTCTGGTAAAATACCACATAGTATTTATGAAGTTATTTTGGTCTTAAGTCAGTGAAATGTAATTTAATTCATTTTAGTTTAGTCTTAGTAAAAGAAAATTTGTGGCTGTTTAATCTTTTATAGTAAGTTGATGATCAAATAATTTGTAGTATTGATTTTACTTTCAAATTATATATTCTGCAACTGAAATTTCAGAGTTCTCCAGGAACTCAGGCAGTACTACCTTAACAGAGAACCCTGAAATTCTCAGGGTTATTGTTGATTGTAACCCTGAGAGTTAAAAAGAAAACGAAATGACATCAATGAGCTTTGTTAAGACATATTTTACTATTAAAATGAATGTATATAAATGTTGTGTCCTTTAAATTGTCCAGTAAGCATAGAACGTGACTATGATTGTAAAAGAATTTAGACCAGAGGAATTAGCTTAAATTATTAAGTTTTAGGTAATAAAAAAGCTTGAAAGATCATTTCTTTGACTGAATTGGTAATACTACATGATGAAATCAGTATTTTGAGTAGGAAAAGGAGAAATACTTGAGTTGAGGCATGATTATGTACAGGGAATAAGAACCTTTTGTAATTGTGTTAATTTCAGGTTACAATAGAGTTAAAATGTACAATAAATTTTGGAATAAATTTTTTTTTTTAACTTATGTCACCGTAAATGAGAAGGAAAGTGTTCTTGTGTTTGAACACCAAAAGGGTTCTCAGTGGGAAGCAAGGGGAATTCATTTTATTTCTGAGTCAGTTGTATCTCCTCTTTGCAGAATTTGAGCAAACTTATTTTGTTTGAAAGAACATAAAAGCTGGGTGGTGCCTGTGGCTCATTCAGTAGGGCGCCGGCCCCATATACCGAAGGTGGTGGGTTCAAACCTGGCCTCAGCTGAACGGCAAAACAGAAAAATAGCTGGACATTGTGCTGGGTGCCTGTAGTCCCAGCTATTCAGCAGGCTGAGGCAGGAGAATTGCCTAAGCCAAGGAGTTGGAGGTTGCTGTGAGCTGTGTGACACCACAGCACTATATGGAGGGCGATAAAGTGAGACTCTGTACACACACACACACACACACACACACACACACACACAAGAACATAAAAGTATAAGAAGGCAGAAGCAATTTGTGTTTTTAAATTCTGGATTCTTAATACAGGCATTGGGTATTTGTATAATTTAAAAGAGCAATTTGGAATAAAAATTTTTCCTACAAAAAAGGCAAAAGAATTTATGTTCATAAGAACAGATAATATATAATTAAAACTGTATGTACTAAACATACAGAAAACTTTCTTTGGGGCTCATTTGTGGAAATGAGGTTAGTAGGCAATGATAATGATAAGAATAGCTAAATTATTGAGTAACTAAGTACTAGGTCCTGGGCAGAACACTTTATATTCATATATTCATCATCTGTTTAATCTTCCCAAGAACTGTATCAAGTTGATTGTATTATTTTTCAGTTTTACAGGTGAGGACATTAAGGGTTAGGAAGGTTAAACAAATTTGCTGAAGGTACATGGCTAATTGAATGTCAGCTAGGATTAGAGGATTAGGTGCAGATTTTTTATTCTAGAGCCCATGCTCTTAACTAGTATGTTTCATGTAATTAATATATTAGGTACATATAAACAAAGCTGGGGAGTTTGATTTCTAGTGGGTCATTTAGGAATCCTGAATGCCTTATCATAGGACTGTTTTTTCAATAAACTGATGTGCTTTTTTGGGTCCATTTCTGAAGGGCCCTCTTTTTTTAAAGTGCTATAAAAATGTGTATTATTAATAATATACAGATGATTTAAAAAAGCATACAGGAGGATATACATAGGTTATTTCTAATATCACACCATTTTTTATAAGGAAACTTGAGCATCTGAGGATTTTAGTAATGGGAGGTGCCCTGGAACCAATACCCCCATGGATACCAACGGACATCTGTATTTACTATGCACTTTTTATCCAATTGCTGTTGAATTTATCCTCCTTATGTATTCTTTGCATTCAGATCTACTGTTTAGGTCTCTTTGAAATTTGAGAATGGATCCCATTTTTTAGTACCAAGGCTTGCAAGTTAATTAATATTCAATTTGTTTGTGTGAGTTATTACTTTTCCCATCTTTCAACATTTAAAGAAATCCATTTACTCATTCATTCAACAAATATTTATTGGATCTTTCTATGTGCCAAGCACTGTCCAAGGTATTGGGAATGCAAAGATGAATAAAATATTCCAGTATTTGAGGAGATGACTGTTGTAAAGAAACTGTTGCAATTTAGTAAGCATTATAGTAACTAATACAAGGAGTTGTTGGAACCCGGAGAAGTAAGTCTCTACCTGTGTAGTGTTTGCAAGGAAAAGCCTCTCAAAGATGGCAACATTTGATTTGGATCTTAGAAGATAAAGATGATTTCATCAGAAAGGGCATTCCAAGAGGAGAACAAAGAGGGATCCTTTTTTTGTGTTTTCTGCAGATCCCACTAAATTTTGTGGGCTTGAAATATTTCTTCTGGGCTGGGCTGTAGTCCCCTGGCGCAGTGTCTGTAATCCTAGCACCCTGGGAGGCCCAGGAGGGCAGATCCCTTTATCTCAGGAGTTTGAGACCAGCCTGAGCAACATAATGAAACCCTGTCTGTACTAAAAATAGAAGAAAATTAGCTGAATGTGGTGATGGATGGGTGTAATCCCACTTACTCAGAAAGCTGAGGGAGGAGTATCTCTTGAATGTAGAAATCTAAAATTGCTGTGAGCTAGGCTGTCACCATGGGACAATGGAGTAAGACTCTGTCTCAAAACAAACAAATAAACAAAAACAAACTTTCCTTTCTGTGCCTTTTCTCTCCCCTCGTTTTCCCCAGCCAGCATTTTTTTAGCTCTTGCTGTAACATGTTGTACATGTGCTACTAATGTTCCATTGTAGCCATTGCACATGATGGGGTATTTGGCAATAGGTATAAATTTATCAGCATGCACCATACACCTTAATTGTGTACATAGGTGGTTTTTCATAAGATTGTTGGCCATTCAGTACGAGCAACTTCTGAAATCCAAATGTCTGCTTTGAGACTTTATCTTGTGTAAAACTGCCATGGAAGAACTCCATTTTTCCTGTGGCTATGGATTGCAAATGATTCTATTTTGGCCTCACCTCCTTGAGGAATAGGGAGTTAGAATTTTCTATGCTGTGGAGATGGTGGCAGCAAAAGACTGGAGGGGGATAGTTCTTTTACCTAAGGTTTGGAAACTAATGGTATTTCTCTTGTTGGGACTCTGATATTTGGAAAGGTGGAAGTGAGGACAGAGCTTGGGCACACTGAGTTTCAGTTTCAGTTAAGAAGGCAGAAATAATGAAAAATTATAGTAAATTATTTTAGGCCATTTGCAAACTTATTTCTCTGCAAAAATATTCAAATTCTGATGTACAAAAATTCAAACTATGACACATTTGTTAGAAGGAAACTGTATATGCCAAATCAGTGTTGATAAATGTATATTATTCCTTGTGGCTGGTATCATCTTTCTTATAGTGCCTTTCACTACTGAATTTAATCTTCACTGTTTCTTTACTCTTTTTCTGTTGCAGATTTTAGAGAATGAAAATCCTACTGTCCTTTCCTTCTTCAGAACAATTTATAAATTCTTTCCTTTAGGTAGGCCTTGGTCCTCTTTTTGTTACTTAGAAATTACTATGAGATCTTTTGTCTTTTGAATCTTTTGTCACCTCAAGGCAGTACTTGATGTTGTTACTAAAGGGTCACCTGTTATTTTCACCTAATTAATACTTAAAGACCCTTTGGCATCATGATTCTCAATATTCTTTAATACAGTATTATCAAAGTTCCCAAATCAGTCCTTGCTGTAGGAAGCTGCCTTTACTGTTAGAATTACATCATGTCTGTCAGATATGTTGTGGCAGAAAAAATGCTGAAAAACCCTTTTTAAAATCATGATTTAAAAAGCCACATTCCATAAAATTTACCCTTTAAAGTGTGATAAAATCAGTGGTTTTTAGTATATTCATGCTTTGCAGCCATCACCACTAATTCCAGAACATTCTTGTTACTCCAAAAAGAAATGCTATACCCATTAGCAGTCACAACACATTCCCCTCTCTCCTCAGCCACTGACAGCCACTAATCTACTTTCTGTCTCTATGGATTTGCCTGTTCTGGACATTTCATTATAAATGGAATCACGTAATACATGACCTTTTGTGTCTTTTATTCTATTACATGTAGAACATGTATCAGTACTTCATATCTCTTTATGGCTGAATAATATTGAATTGTCTGTATATACCACGTTGTTTAAACATTCATCACTTGGATGTTTGTACTTTTTCGTCATTCTGAATAATGCTGCTATGAACATTCATATGTGTGTTGTTATGTGGACGTATGTTTTAGTTCTCTGGGTAGATACCTGGAAGTGCAATTTCTGAGTTATATCTAAAACAATTGAAAACCAATTTTGAGTGACTTAATTGACTCTGGTCTAGGATCAAATTCTTTGTCTTTTTGTCTATAAGACTTGACTAGCCTACCTCATTTCAGGACAATGCTCACACCATAATCTCTTGCGGTGATCCTGAAATATAGTTTCATGTTAACTGTTCCTCCTCTGTCAAGTCAGACCACTCTGATCTTTTTCTCAGGCAGCACCTTGTGCTGGAATTATTTTTCCTGTAGCCAAAAAAGATTAACATTTAGCCTCAGAAACACTAAATACTTTATCTTAACATACAACTCTAATAATTCCCTCTTTGCTCATCACCCCACAAAACATATTTACTCCTTTATTGATATATTAGGTAACTGCTTCAGCATATATGTGGGTAATGTTTATATGTCCTTTGGGTCTTTCTGGTGAATGTTTATGGGTTAGATATTATAGATTTCCTCTAGGGCAATTATATTGTGTTCACCTCAGCTCCTGGCACATTGCCAAATATTGAAATGTTGACAGGTATTTAATGCAATTTTGTGTGTCTCTGTACTTGAAATTTGTATTTGAAAATCTCCTAGATTTGCTAAAATCAAAAACTTCAGGCACATTATACAAGAGTAGAAAAGCAATGCCTTGTAAAAATACCAAACAGAGCAAAATTGGATGGGCTGGCTGTATTGATACCCTGAACAGAAGTGAACAAATCAAAAGTTAAAGCCAAAGGCAAACTTTGTTTATTGGTTGAATCCAAATGGAAGATCTAGGTGTTTGAAAATTGAGCCACTAGAAATAATAAAAGTATTTATTGAAATATACCTTGTAAGTGAATTTATTTTTTTTGAGACAGAGCCTCAAGCTATCACCCAGGGTAGAGTCCTGTGGCATCACAGCTCACAGCAACCTCCAATTCCTGGGCTTAAGCGAGTCTCCTGCCTTCGCCTCCCAAGTAGCTGGGACTATAAGCACCCGCCACAATGCCCGGCCATTTTTTTTTTTTTTTAGGTTGCAGCCATCATTGTTGTTTGGTGGGCCCCGGGCTGGATTCAGACCCGCCAGCTCAGGTGTACGTGGCTGGCGCCTTAGCCCATTGAGCCACAGGCGCCGAGCTGTGAATTTTTTTTTTAACTGAGTATCAAACCTATATTTTTAAAATTAAGGAACATATAATTAATTTTTGAACAACAGTTGGCATTTAGTTTTGTTTTTATACTCCTTATTTTATATAGCATGATTATTTCATATTTTAAGTTTACTTCTGTGAATAAAAAATTGTCTAGGTTAACTACTACTCAAAGTATCTGTTACTCATAACACTAGACAACCTTTTTAAAATCTGTAACTATTTTAGCCTGTGAACTCTAACAAAAAATTATCTTCTGGAATTCTTTACATCATTATGCAAAATCTACTCTTGATGTTTCTATCACCTGAATTTATAGATTGTCTAGAGAACTAAAGGGACTTAATTAAAAAAAAACTTGTCAGGTAGTGTTGTTATGGTTTATATTAAATAAGTCATATTTTGGGAGGAAAAGGGAGCAGGTGTCAATTAGTTTTATAAGACTTCTATTTTAAGGAGAACCAATAAATATCATGAAAATTTAAGTTCATTGAGAATAGATAAATTTTGGGTTTGTTTTTTTTTTTTCACTTTATAAGAGAATCCCTTTAGGTGAGCTTGCCTAATGCTTTATTATGTGACTCAGTTTGCAAACATTGAGTTTATACACAGTTTTTAAGAAAATGTCAAACACAAAGCCAGACTAACTTTGTAATTTGTTTTCTAATGTTAAACTTAAACTTGATGATTCTTTGACGTATAAGATTAAATTATTTAAATATTTTGTCATTCCATTATAGTTTGTCTTTAACTGTAATTCTTTTTGTAAATTTGTATGTTTATGTTTTATTTGGTAGCGATTTACTGAATATCTCAAATATGCTAGGTTTGTCTCAAATGTGCCAGACATAGGCAGTAAACAGCTCATGGTCTAACTCTTTAGGGAACTTAGACTTGAGGGGTGCAGACAAGTAAACAATTACAATAAGATAAAGGCTGCAGTAGGGTATAGATTGCCATGAGGGTACCTATCTGTTCTGGGGGGGGGGCCTCAAGGATAGTTCATTTATGACTTGAAAGGTAATTAGAAGTTAATAAGTGGGCAGTAAATATGATTGGTGGTTGGAGGTATTAATGGTACAGGCTGGAGCGATAACATGAGTTGTGGCTCCAGAATTATTTTATGTAGGAGGGAGTTGCTTTCTGGTTGAAAAGAGAGTATAGTAATGTGTAGCAGCAAGTTGTAATTTAAATTGTTTATTTGAGGTAATTTGGGGAGCTTGTGTGTTATAGGAGAGAAGACCAAAGCTCTCCTCAGTTACCCTTTGCAGCCACCACTGAGTAGCATGTTCAAAGACATGGCAGGGTATGGTGGCCTGTCATCTTAGCACTTTAGGAGGCTGAGGCTGGTGTATTGCTTGAGCTCAGGAGTTTGGGACCAGCTTGAGCAAGAGCGAGGCACCATCTCTACTAAAAATAGAAAAACTAGCTGGGCATTGTGGCTGGTGCCTGTAGTCCCAGCTACTTGGAATGCTGGGGGGGTGGGGAGAAAAAAAGGAAAGAAAGATATGAAGGAAAGATGGTATGGTGAGAGACCTGAAAGAAATTCAGTGCCAGATCATGGAAGGGAGTAAGGGGTGGAGTGAAAAATATAAAAAAATAAAGTTGGATAAGTAAGGCCATTATTGTAAATCATGTTATGGACTTTGTTGTACTATCTTCTGAACGTGGTGGGAACCATTCATACAGTTATAATCAGAAAAAAATAAAGTTATTTTTGTTTTTAAAATATAAGAACTATCTTGAATAGCATGCAATAAATAAATTTGAGTGGATATTAAGCAGGGGATTTTAAGCAGGTAGCAATAAATTTAGATTTCTCATTTAAAAAGACTGCTTGGCAACACAATCAGAATGGCTATAGGGAAGTGTGTGGGTAGGAGAATGCAGTAGTAATCCAGGTGGAAGATACTAGGGACTTAAATTAGGGAAGTGAAAGAGAAGATGAGGAAGAGAGTCAGTAGGACTTCTTGACTTATTTTATGTAAGAGATGAAGGAATGAGAAGAACCAAGGTTCTAATGCCCAGGTTTCTGGCTTAGGCAGCTGTATATTACCATTCCCACACAGAAAATAGGAAGAAGAGCAAGTTTGAGAGGGAAGAGGATTGAGTTTTAGTATATTGAGTTTAGGTGAGCTATTACACACCTAAGAAGAAACGTCCAGTGGACAGATACGTAAATGTAGTACTTTAGAGAGGAATAGAGATGGACTTTGGAGTTTTAAGTACTTGAAATTGTAGCTTTGAGTGGTGTTGAAATGGCCTAGAGCAGAGGTTCTCAACCTGTGGGTCACGACCCATAGGAACTGTATTAAAGGGCTGCAGCATTAGGAAGGTTGAGAACCACAGGCCTAGAGAGAGCATGCAGACTGCAGGGGTGTCCCACCTGTGGCTGCATGCTATTTTGTGAGAACTTTTTTTGCACGTCTGTGTCAGATATCATGAAAAATTTGCATGGACCTTTTTATTTATTTATTTATTTTTTGCATCAGTCAGCTTTCATTAGTGTTTGTGGATTTAATGTGTAGCTTAAGACACAGCTGCTTCTTCCAGTATATGGGAGAGGGAAAAAAAATTGGAAACCTCTAACATAGAGTGAGAAGAGAACCTAGGACAGCGTAGAGAAAGAGATATTTACCCAAGAGGTAGGTCAAGTAGTTGAGTCTAGAAGAGAAGAAAAAGTAAATTGTGCAACAATAATTGTGTAGTGTGCACCTTATTGGTTTTACACCATGTCAGCGGCTCTGACAAATACCAGGCCCTAGCAGGCAGGATCATAATAGCCAGGGGATGAGTTCTTCCAGAAGGAGTGATAGGTAGGGAGTTCCAAATGGGACTCAGAGGGTAAGGGATGTAATGAAGTGTCTGGGTTAAGCAAAATATTTTAAATAGAATAAAAATTCAACTAATGATTTTTGGACATCAAAGCTTAAATCATAACATATTTTGTAGATTTTATCCAAAATGTTTTGGTACTTTTCATGTTAGCCTTATCATTCAGAGTCACTCAATGAAAAGCTTCATTTCCATCTTTAGTTCTATACTGGCTGTGTTACTGAAGCTAAACCTGCAGGTGACATTTATTTATTTATTTATTTATTTATTGCGTGCTATTCAAGATAGTTCTTATATTTTAAAAACAAAAATAGCTTTATTTTTTCTGATTATAAAAATGATATATGTTCATTGTAAAAAATGTAAATAGTCCAGTAATGCATTAAGAAACAAAACCCCTTGGCTCGGCGCCTGTGGCTCAACTGGCTGAGGCGCCAGCCATGTACACCTGAGCTGGCGGGTTCGAATCCAGCCCAGGCCCACCAAACAACAATGACGTCTGCAACCAAAAAATGGCCGGGCGTTGTGGTGGGTGCTTGTAATCCCAGCAACTTGGGAGGCGGAGGCAGAAGACTCGCTGGAGTCCAGGAACTGGAGGTTGCTGTGAGCTGTGATGCCACAGCACTCTATCCAGGGTGACAGCTTGAGGCTCTGTCTCAAAAAAAAGAAAAAAGAAACTAAAACCCCTAATTCTACTTTTAGGAAGTAGTATTTTCCTTATAATCTTTCAGATAACTGTATGAATGTGTTATGTATAGATTAATGAAATCTATGATCTTATGTTTTTTCACTCAGAAATAGTTTTCATCTTTCAATGTCAATAAGTGTAGTTCTAAATCATTTTTAATTATTGCAGAGCATCACATGATATATATACATTTAATATATAGTTAGATGGCTATAGTGCTCCAATGTAGTAGGAATTCCTTGAAGTGAAAATCAGAGTCAAAGGTTATGTACATACAACAACAACAACAAAATATATATATATATGTATTTTTTTTTTTTTTTGTGGTTTTTGGCCGGGGCTGGGTTTGAACGCGTTACCTCTGGCATATGGGGCCAGCGCCCTACTCCTTTGAGCCACAGGCACCGCCCTCAACAACTATATTTTTATTATAAACTAAGATTGGGTTATAAAAATGTATTCTCATGATAAATAAGTTCAAACAATACTTAAGTATACCCAGGGACATCTAAATCCTCCTTTTATCTCCGATTTAGTTCTCTTTAAGGGTAATCATTGCCAGTGAATTCTTGTGTGTATATATGTACACAGCAACAAATACGTACAGGGATAGACTTTAAAATTTACTGTCATGCTTTATTCTTTTTGAACAGATAATACATGTATATGGAAGAATTTTAAACATGTATTCTGTGCCTTGCTTTTTCCAGGTCATGTAATTTGGAAATCTATGTCAGCACATGTAATTCAGTTCATTTCATCAGTTCATCATTCTGTTCTACGGATGTAATATACTGGTCCAATCAAAGGACACTTAGGTGTTTTCAGTTATTTACACGATTAAAACAGTACTGCATTAAATATACTTTACATCTGTCTTTCCATACAATATGCTGTTAGCTGGAGGTAGAACTTGCCAGGCTCCCAAAATTTTCCCATGGAGACATTTGCTATGGATGATACCGCTGGCAAGGAGCAAAATTTCCATCAAGCAAGAGAACCTCTCTTTGCCGTATCCACAGGGAGTTTTATCTTGGTTTCTTCGAGCTGTTCTAAAGACTGATCACCATGCCCAAGGATAAGTTACTGGTAACAACCCCAGAACATCACTGCAAGACTGGTGAAGTGAAGGTCAGTTTCCTAGACTATCTCTTAACAGGCCAGGCTTCAGACTCTTTGAGTGCCAATCTTTGCCCTCTAGAAAGTTTGCACCAATTACACTCACATCAGAACTCCCCAAACTTTTCTGGGAAGAGGAAATGGGAATAAATATAGTAAAGAGTGTTTGAGTCATGAGGTTAAATACATTGTCTCAAACTCCTGACCTCAAGAGATCCTCCTGCCTGGCTTTGGCTGACTGCGAGTGCTAGGATTACAGATGTGAGTCATCACACCTGAACTGAGGTTAAATGCATTGTAAGGTCAGAATCATTTAGATCAAGGGTGTCCAACCTGTGGTCCTTGGGCCACATGCAGATTATTTGAGGACAGTCAGATATTGTGAAACGTATGTACAGATCTTTTCTTTTGTTCCTTAGCTTCGGTTTGTATGCTAACTGTGTGGCACAAGACTATTATTTTTCCAGTGTGCAGCAGAAAAGAAGAAAGGTTGGATACCCCTGATTTAGGTGATTAATTTGGAAATTTTGCTTTGAGTTTTGTTCTGCCACATAGTCTTGTGTATTTTAGATTACAGGTTGCAATAAAAATGGTTAAAAGCCATATGGCTATTTAAAATTGCAATCATTTCATTATTTTTATGTCTTATTTTGAGTTCACTTTCATCACATTTCTCTATTTCAACTTAATAATATTGCTACAATTTGCTCCTATCACAAATGATTGATGCTTTTGATGTATTCCTATCTCTATCCACTTTTACTTATCACTGAACCTTAGTATTCTTACTCTTGCTTAGATAATCTCTTTCCATTTTCTTTCATTCCTTGCTGAGCACTGCCCTTCCTACTTCTGATTTTTCCCTTTTATCCTCTTTTTGGCTTGCTCTTCTGTTTCATACTGATTTTGGCTTTGGCCTTGTTCCTTGTTACCTTTCTCAGTTGGGTTCACCTCTGGGTTTGCTCCATAGAACAAGAAGCTGGAGCCCCTTGCTGGTGGAATTGTTTGTATTCAAAGGTAATCATTATGTTAGGTAAGCAGGCAGGTAATTATAAGACAGCTCTGATGTATTTTGTTAATTTTGAAAAACTTTAAATAAAAAGTTTTAAGTACTGCAACATATTCTTTCTTTATAGGTACAGTGACTCCTTAATCAACTTTGGAAAGTACTCCTTGTAGATAGGAAGTTGAAGAAATATACAAATATTTTATTTCTGAAAATTTATTTTGGTACCTATGAGTTCTGCTCTACATGAAAATTTAAACCAGATATCCTGGAGCTGAAAGTCATTCTTATCCTGTTTTAGTCAAGACTAGCTGACCTCTACAGATCCCCTTTGTGTCATGAGCTAGACACAGAAGTGCTTAAGTGGAAAACATGAGGAAATCGATCAGAGTAGCACATATTTCTCATACTTCATCTATTTCTCTTAATTTTTTTTGGAGGAGGGATTGTTCTGTTCTCAAAGATGAGTCAGCCTGATGTTCTTAAATACAAGTGAAAAATACTAACTGAGTTTATCACTTTAAGTTTTTCTGACTTTGGTCATGTAGTATATTTAGTCTATTTCTATTGTACTTTGTATAACTGGATGCACTGAATTTTAAGTATCTTGCTAGTTTTCAAATCAGAGTGTTGTATAATTATATTTCTCCTTACTGAAATTCTGTGCTATAATTATCCTTGAAAGATGTTGGATAGTAAGATAGCATTTGCTACTAGTTATTTAAAGTGGTTAAAAAGTAATTTTAATTTAGTTGTAATATACAAAATAGAGAAATTAAATCCCAGTGGTCTTCATGGAGAAAATATTAGTAATCCCTTCCAAAAAGTTAGGAATTTGTGTTTCATAAAGTTTTGTGTATAGCTTTTTTTGTTTGTTTGTTTTTGTTTGAGACAGTATCTCACTTATTAACCCTTGATAGAGTGCTGTGTCATATATAGATTTTGAGATTTTTGAGATTTAATTCAGCTACCATACAATTTACCTCTTTACAGTACACAGTTTAGTGCTTTTGAGCACATTCACAGGATTGTGCAGCTGTTACCACAGGCTAATTTTAGAATATTTTCATTCCCCTCTAAAAGCAACCCTTGACCTTCAGTAATCACTCTCCATTTTCTTTAATCCTTAGCCCTAGGCAACCAATAATCTGCTTTATCTTTCTGGATTTGCCCATTCTAGACATTTCATATGAACAAAATTGTACAATATGTGCTCTTTTGTGACTGACTTCTTTCATTTAACACAGTATTTTCAAGGTTCATCCATGTTTTGGTTATCCATTCATTAGTTGATGAATATTTGGGATATTTCAACTTTTTCATTGTTATGAATAATACTGTTGTGAACATTGGTGTATAACTGTCTGAGCCCTTACCTTCAATTCCTAGTTGTTCAGTATACCTGGAAATGGAATTGCTGGATCATGTGGTAACTCTGTGTTTAATTTTTGTGTAACTACCAAACTATTTCCCATAGCTGCTACACCATTTTATATTCTCACCAGCAATGTACCAGGATTGCAGTTTCCTTACATTCTTGCCAACACCGTTTTCCACTTCTTTTTGATAATACACACATTACTCTGCTTTTATATGGTATTTTATTGTAATTTTGATTTGCATTTTCCTAATAACTATGATTAGGATGATATTGAATATATCTTTTTTTTTATAATTTTATTGAATCATAATTCTGTACATTGGTGCAATCATAGGGCATGATTCATATACATTCAGAAATGTTTTGATCGTACTGTTACAGATAGCCTTCATCAAGTGATTTTCTTGATCACTATATAAAGACATTGATACTCTACATTTAATAAGTTTCACCAGTACCCTGCTAAGATGCACCGTAGGTGTGATCCCACTTGTACTTATTGACCATTTGTGTATGGTCAAACCCCTTCCTTATTTTCATATTGGGTTATTTGGAGTTACGAAAGTTGTTTATGTATTCTAGATACTACACCCTTACCAGATATATGATTTGCAGATATAGTCATGTGTCCCTTAACAGTGGGAATACCTTCTGATAAGTATGGGGTGATTTCATTGTTGTGTGAATATCATGAAGTGTACTTATACAAACCTAGATGGGGTAGCCTACTTACCCACTTCAGTTGTGTGGTCTGGCCTTATTCCTCAGGCTGCAAACCTGTACAATGTATTACTATACTGTATACCATAGGTTAAGTATTTGTGTATCTAAGTTTATCTAAACATAAAGAAAAATACAGTGAAAATACAGTGTAAGAGATATAAATATGGTAACTGTTTATAGGGCACTTCTTATGAAAGGAGCGTATAGGACTGGAAATTGCTCTGGATGAATGGTAAGTGGTGAGCAGATGTGAAAGCTTAGGGTATAAGTGTACACTGTTGTAAACTTTATAAAAATTGTACACTTAGGCTATACCAAGTTTATAAGAATATTTTTCTTCAATAATAAATTAACTTTTTTACTGTAACTTTTTATTTACAGGATTATTGGAAGTAAATGTGGTCTGTCATTGACTAAAACATTATACAGTATGTGACTATATTTGGGTTGTTTTTGAGATAGGGTTACCTGTTGCCTGAGCTAGAGTGCAATGATATCATCATAGCTCTCTGCAACCTCAAAGTGCTGTGGTCAAGCAGTCTTCCTGCCTCAGCCTCCTAAGTATGTAGGACTACATGCATGTATCACTATGCCCACCTAATTTTTTTTTTATTTTTGTAGAGACAGGATCCTGCTGTGTTGCCTAGTGGTTTTAAGCTCCCTGCCTCAAACAATCCTCCCACCTTGACCTTGTGAGGCCCAGATCTCCTGTGATTACAAGGAGTGAACTGCCGTGTCCAGCCTTGACTTGTATTTTTACTTACCTGTTAGTATTTTTTGTAGCTCAAAAGTTTTTGATTTTTATGTATTCTAGTGTACCTATATATTTTTCCTTTTATGGCTTTGGTTTTGGTATTATATGGAAGGAGACCATTGATTAGGGATAATGAAGACATCTCTTTTTTTTCCTCAGAGTTCTATAGATTTAGGTCTCTAATCCATTTTGATTATTCTGTGAGTTATCAGTTAAGCTTCATTCTTTGGCTAATTTCTAGTTGCCCCAGCATCTTTGAATTATCTGGGCACCCTTGCTAAAAATTGGTTGGCCATAAATGTGGAATTATTTTCTGTACTGTTAGTATATGTCCTTAAGCTAGTAGTATGCTGTCTTCACTTACTGTAGCTTTGTAGTTAGTTTTGAAATTGGGATATGAATCCTCCAACTTCTTTTCTCTTTTTCAAGATTTTTTTGAAGTTTGAACTTTTGATTATATCTGGTATTATCACACTTTTCTAATAAATAATAGAATATATTAGAAATATGTGTGTGTATAGTTCCAGGTAAAACCATTTTCTGGGTAACTGGTTCACTTTTTATTCATCAAATCTTTATTTTAATCATTGTGAATAAAAATTATTTATTATGTATTATATAATAAAAATTATACACACATAAAAAAACAAACAAAAAAAATTATACACACATATACATGATATACTTGGAACGTAATTTAGCTTTTTCTATACAGTTCAAAATCATTATTGTGAAAAGTTAACTATTGTGTAGTGTTATTTCCAGGTTCTTTTTATATACCTAGCCATTAGCTCAGTGTCAGTTATAGAAAATGCAAATAAATTCTAAGAAGAAAATAAAATTTATCTTTATTTGGCCACCCAGACTTTTTTCTAGGCATATCTTAAAATCACATTATATGTGTCTGTTGCTTTGAAATCATTTAGATTGTGTACATTCATTGTCTTTAATCACCTTTTAGTTTTAATGTCTATACTTATTGTATTATATGGTAGTACTTTTTTTAACATTGGATAGAGTTGTGGTTTTTCATTGCAGTTAAAATTTTTTTGCTACATTTTTGTGCACACGTATGATTTTATGCTTGGGAAAAATTCTTAGAAATGGATTTACTGGATCCCTTTTTGAATTTTTTAACATACATATAAAGCCAGATTTTTCTTCCAGAGGTTTGAACTGATTTGTAATCTTTGCTCATAATGAAAAGGAGTAATGTTTACCTACTCTTTGATCCGTGTTTTTATTATTTTCATACTCTGGCAAATTTGATAGGAAGCCTATGAAATTATGATTTTGTTTACTTTGTTTCATTAACTCTTAAATTAATACTTTCATGTTTAATTGCCCAATCATATTTTACTCATATTTTGTACTATTTTTCTAAAAACTTTTGCTTTTAGGATATCAAATCTTTTTATTCATGCTGCAATATATTTCCCATTTTTCATTTGTTTTTATATTTATGACTTTAAAAATGTATAATCAAATCTGTCATTCCTCTAGTGCATCTGAATTTTCTCCATTATATACCTTATTTTCATCTAACATTTCTATAGCTTTTAAAAATATTACAATTAAATTCTTATTTAATCTCAAATTTATTTGATGTAACTTGTTAGGTAGGGTTCTAATTTTATTTTTTTTATTCCTTTTAATATTACTGAGTAACTCTTCTACAATTCACTTGAAATGCCACCTTTACCATTACCCATAGATCCCATTCGTACTTGTTTTTTATTTCTGGACTTCCTTTGCTAATCCATTGATCTGTCTATTCCTGTGTTACTCCCCTGATGTTTTAAGTCTTACGTGTTTATAATATCTGTAAAACCAGTACTCTTACATTACTCTTCTTTGAAAAAGAAATGGTTTTTCTTGTTCATTTATTCTAAAGTCTAAAATCAACAATTCAAACTCTAAAAAATATTTTGAATTTGAGTTAAATAGTATTAAATATATGCAATAATTACTCTTCATACTCAGCAATATGATTATGTTTTTGATTTGTTCAAATTTTATCTTAAGAACCTTGATAAAACCTTATAATGTTTTTCATTATATGTAAAAGCCATACATATTGTTTATTACAAAGTATAAGGTACGTTATGTATTTAATTAGTATTTGCACAAGTTTGTGTATCATAGGTCTCATGTAATATTTGTCACATGCTAAAATATTTTTTATTGTTCATCTGAAATGCAGATTTATCTGCATATCCTATATTTCATTTGCTAAATCTAGCAACCCTATATATACTTTTTAACCCTTCGTTATGGGGTTTTGCTAGAAATATGCCCAAAGTGGAGACAGTTCAGTAAATCCCTAGTAACAGACCACGCATCTCAAATAATCATAAATTTTTCTGCAGTTCTTATGTAGGTAGTTTACATTTTATTGGCTTTTTTTAGTTCACTATCTTAGATTTTTTAGGAAAGTACATCTGCAAATATTAATAGTTTTATTGTCCCCCCTACCCCCCAGTACTTCAACTTTAGAAAACCTGATGTTAATGCACTGGCTATAACTTTTTAATAACTTTTAATAGCTTTAACTTCTTACTAGAAGTATTACAGATATTTTCATCTCATTTTAGGTTTTTAAATGGGAATATTTCTAGTGTTTGTCTATTAAGTAAGAGCTCTTATTTTTATTTTTCTGATATTACTAAATTTGAGATTGACGTGTATGATGTACTAGCTTCATGAGCTTGAGCAATTTATTTAATCTCTCTAAGTATTTTGGATTTCTCTTCTGTAAAGTGAATTCATCCCACAGAGGTCTTTTGTGTAACATAATAAGATGATACATTTAAAACAAGTTTTCAAGCTTGCATAAGGCCATAAAGTTACATATACTTTACTATATTTATTAATCACACTTGTTCTGTCATTTGTGATTACCTATTTCTCTACTTCTGGATTATGCTAATTTATATTTTTCAATAAGAATTACCAATGTTAATTAGATTACCATCCTAACTAGGTTTATTTGCAGTTAGCAAACTATAGTTGTTTCTGCTACAATGTTATGCTTGTGTTTTGGAGAAATCACTCATAAGGAAAAATATCTTATAAAAATAGCAGTTACATTAGAGAAAGAGGACTAAAGAGTCTCAGTAGAACTTAAATGTTTGTATAGCAGTAATCTAAAAATAATAAATATGCTGACTAAAATTAATAAAAACAAATCAAATGATTCTTACCCATTAGTCCACACATTCAGAAGATTCTTAATTTCTCCTGTCACATTTGTCCTTGACCACGTAGTTTTGTTTGCAGAACTGTTGTCAGCTGCCATTGGTAAACCAAAGAATAAAAGAACACTTGAGTAAACAAAATAGTTCTATTTCAGAAGATATTTAAACAATGCAGCTGCGTGTGCCTTTTCTTTGCATACGACTGTTATTTTTCCTATTTACACTGTGCTGATTGCAGTTGGCGGTATAATAATAATGCTTTGTGTGCTGATTTTCCCCCTAATTTAGTGGTTCTCAACCTGTGGGTTGTGACCCCTTTTCAACAATGAAAATACACTGTGGAGAACCACTGCTCTAATTAATCAATGGTGGTAAATCTATACTATCTTATAAAAACTCATGCTTATAAGAGACTTGCTCACATTTGCTAGTACAGAGGAAATAGTACTGCTTGTTGATTGCAAATGACCAAATGACCCATTTCAAATACTGAGACTTAACTGTTACTGCTCTAGCTAGGTGCAGGTATTCAAGCCTGGCTCAGTAAACGTATTAGATATTGGTTAAAAATAAAGTAGAAAGTAAAATCCTGGTATTGTACAGTCATAATACCTTTTTGCTTTTGACAAATACTGTTATATTACTAGAAGATAAGAACTACAACAGATTTGAAGAAAGACAAATGATGATTTAAGGAGAGGTATCATAGTGTATATATACACCCTTCCTAGGGTTATATAAAGGTGTAAAGGGGTTTGAGGGGTTTGAGTTTTTCAGCTTAGAAATTAAAGGAGTGGATTTGAAGTATAGAAAACTATGAATCATGTAGGTAAGTTGGACTTGTTTTCAAACCTCAGCTTGATAGCTATCATTTCTTCTTTTCGATGTCTCAAAATAGAATAGTCAGATAAAAGCTCTATACTGCTTTATTTGGAAGTGGAAATTGACTTCCATAAAAGCTGAGGTATGTTCATGAATGATAGATTCATAATTAGTTATTAAATGGAATTAGGCTAGTTTAAGGTTATATCCTCAGTCTTGTGAGATTTAGATTAAGGTGTATAAGTGTATTTAAATATATGAATATAACTTAAAATATTTGCTTTGCTATTATATGGGAGAAGGACAAGACTACTTTGTGATCTAAGATATAGAACTGTGACCAAGGACTGAAACTAACTAGAACACACCTTGGCAGTGTAACATAAGAACCTTATAATAGACAAGTAGATACCAGGTCTAAGATTTTATAATAGAATATTAGGAAACATTAATTAGTTAGTGAATGTTGGCTAAATGGGTTATAAATCTAAATAATGGAAAAGAAGTTGTGCCAAAACCTGGAGATAGTTGTTTTGTCTTTAGAATTTAGATGTACCACAGCCCTGTTTTACATTTTTTTAATAATACTTTAAAATTTTAAAAATGAAATGGTCACATAAGAAATAATAGACAGTAGAAGGGTCTGAACTAAAAGTAATAGTGCTCCAATCTTCTGATCACCTTTTTTCCCTCCCCAACTAGTAGCGAGGGAAAGGTAAGTGTTGAGAATTTCTTCCAGATTAGTGGCTTGAATAATTGACAGTAGAGTAGCCATTAGATGAGAGACAGAGTAACCGTAGGAAGCTGTGTAGAGCAAGAAGTCTTTCACCGAATTATCTTACATTGATTGAATTATTTAGGCCTTAAATGAATTCCAAAAGGAGTAGGAGCTGCCTTGAACAGGTTTTTATTGGCCATATTTGGAATAACTTGAGCATCGGAAAGAATATACAGTTAACCCTCCATATTTGTTATGGGTTCTGCATCTATGGCTCCAGCCACAGAGTGAAAATGTAGTTAGGCCTGTTATGGTTGTATGTGCACTGAATATGTACAGGCTCTTTTCCTTGTCATCATTCCCTAAACAATACAGTATGATATCCATTTATATAGGATTTAGATTGTATTAGGTATCATAAGAAATCTAGAGACCCCATATCTACTACAAAGAGAAAAAATAATCAGGCGTTGTAGCTGGCACTTGTAATCTCAACTACTCAGGAGGCTGAGGCAGAGGGATGACTTGAGCCAAGAATTTAAGGTTGCAGTGTGCCATGATGCTAGGGCACTCCACCCAGAGACTCTTGTCTCTAAAATAAATAAATAAATAATCAAGATGCTGCACATATCTTATGTGCAAACACTACGTTCTTAGGGCTGTTGAGCATCTGTGGGTTTTGGTATCTTAGGAGTGTGGTCCTGGAACCAATTACCCCCACATACAACAAGGGATGAGTATGTCTTATGATATGGGATACAAAGAATCCGTAGTGTTAGTAAGAGTGGGGAGTTCTTTACAAAAGAATGTCGATTGATAAATGTAGAAGGAATGATGAAACAGAAAAACTATTTTGTTACTCTCAGCGTAATAATTGATTCAGGCAAGAATCATTGATGGATGCTAAGGTCATTAGGTGAAAGTCTTGAGGGAATAAAATATTCAAATGGTTTTAAAAAATCCCCTCATAAATGATTTGCTATTAGGTTATTTTAGTATAAAATGTCTGATTTCCTTAAGTTCTAATACAAGTTTGACAGTTGGTATCTCTGACATTTCACTTTGACACTTCTTGTTTTATCTGTATTGTGAAGGTACGTCTTCATTCTTTCAAACACACATTTTTGCTTGTGGTTATCTTTCAGAGTTTTTTAGAACAATTTTTTGGAACCATGGATAACTCAAAAATTTCTGTTATTTTCAAGTATGAGTTCATAGTGGAACCAGTGTAGTACATACAGACAGTTAGAAATATCAGCTACTGTTAAGATAGCAGAACTGTGTTAATAGTTTAGGTGTGGGCTCAACGCCTGTGGCTCAACGGGCTAACGCGCAAGCCACGTACACCTGAGCTGGCGAGTTCGAATCCAACCCGGGCCCGCCAAATAACAATAATGGCCGTAACCAAAAAAAAAAAAAAAAAAAATAGCTGAGTGTTGTGGCGAGCGCCTGTAGTCCCAGCTACTTGGGAAGCTGAGGCAGGAGACTCGCTTGAGCCCAGGAATTGGAGGTTGATGTGAGCTGTGATGCCACAGCACTCTATCCATGGTGACAGCTTGAGGCTCTGTCTCAAAAAAAAAAAAAAAATAGTTTAGGTTTGTACATAATTGTAATGCTTCTTATTTGAGATATAGTAAACTAAATTGTTGATTCAAAATCAGATATTTAATATTTAATGACCTAATAATTGCAAAAGGAAAAATGTACCTTTCTAATGGAGAGATCTGACAGTCACCAACTTAATCAGATGATCAATTTTAGCATCATCAAAGTGGGACAGCCCATCATTTTTTGTCTTTGATGTGATGCCGATAGAATTATCCCACCAAAAATGTTTAACTTAAATCTAATAATGATGGAGCAGTCAGACAAATACAGAGGTAGTGCTATTTTACAAGATCCCAGTTCTAGCCTTTTTAACAAAGTCAGTGTTCTGAAAAGCTTCATGATGGTTGAGGGGAATCCAATTTCAAAAAGGCAGTCAGAGACATAACCAAATTCAGTACATGGATTCTGGATTTAATAAAAACCTGTGTGAAAGACATTTTTGGAACATTAAAGAACATTTTGAAACATTAGATAAGTTTATGAAAATATTTTGGGGTGTATATAAATGATATTTTGGTTATGTAGGAGAATGTCATTCTCAGAAGATATTGCAATATAATGTTTGCAAATTATTTTCATGTGATTCGGAAGAAAATAATATATACATATATATTAAAAGATGTGGTAAAATATTAATTTTATATAGTTGAAAGGTATTTAAGAGTTCCTTATACATCATTTAATTTTTCATTTGGACTTTAAATAAACTCTCAAATATTCATTTGAACCCATAATATAGCTGAATAGCACTCAAAGTTGTGTGACTCCATATTCTGTAACCTTATAAACATTCCTCTGTGGAGTCTCCTAGTTCCATTAAAACCTGAGCCTCAGCCTCACAGAAAACTCACTGGCAACTGAACAATTCCAAGTCTCTATAACAGTAAGAGTGACTTACCATAGGAACTGATATTACCTGTGTGTAATTTAAGCCATTACAGTGGTATATCTATAGTGGTGCCTCAGTGTAGTTTCAGTTTTCTTTCACTGATAACTAATGAATGTGACCAGCTATGATTACTTGCCACTTGAGTATCTTCTTTTGTGAAATTCCTGTTAACATTTTTTGCCTCTTTTTCCACTGGCTTTTCTACCTTTTTCTAATTGGTATGTAGGAATTCCTGTCATTTGTTGAATATACATATATATTCAGCAAGTAACTATTATTTTGTGACTTGAATTTTTACTCTCTCAATAGTATCTTTTAAAAAAAATTTTTTTTTGTATTTTTTGGCCGGGGCTGGGTTTGAACCTGCCACCTCAGGCATATGAGGCAGGTGCTCTACTCCTTTGAGCCACAGGCACAGCCCTCAATAGTATCTTTTGATGAGCATGATGTTCTTGATTTTAGTGCAGTTTAATTTATCATTTTCTTATGAATAGCAGTTTTTGTGTCCTGTTTAAGAAATTACTACCTTCTGTAAGGTTGATTTTTCACATTCACAGGTATAGTCCATTTGGGATTGACTTTTGCGTATTGTGCTAAATAGGGGTCAAGATTTATTTTATATGCTGTCTTAATTATTAGCCTTATTAAGTATGTACATACTTAGTAAATATAATAAGCCAGGTAGTATAAATCTTCCCATTTGTTCATCAGTATGTTCTTTGCTGTTCCGAGTTATTTTTCTTTTCTTATACTTTTTAGAATTCGCCTATCTATCCCTTTTTGCTTTCTTTCCACTGTATTGTCCAAAACATGTCTTCTTTGTAGTATATAGGCCCTGCCATCACTGTGCTATGCCGAGTTCACAAATCTGTTGTAACCTCTCTTCTCCGGCCCTCCTCTCCTGCTAGGCATTGTTTCCCTACAGAAATTGAAACCTTTTGCTACTGCCATAGCTACCACTGCCACTGGAATTGCCATAGCCATCTTGGTTTCATAGTTTGGTAAAGTATTAGCATCCATCACCATAGGTACCAAACTGCCTGCGAAGTTTCCTCCCATCATGGGTCCAAAATTTAGATTGATTGTTGTCATTGCCAAAATCATTGTAGTTTCCACCACCTCTGAAATTGCTTCCATTGTTACCAAATTCATTCTAGCTATCTCTACCCCTACTACACCCACCAGTACCACAGCTGCCACCAAAGTCATTGTGACCAGGCCACTGAAGTTTCCTCCTTGACTGGTGTTGCCATTCCTACCAAAATCATGTCCTTGACCACCACCAGTGTTTCCAGAACCATTTCACCCTCTTTGGCTAGAAGACGTGCTAGCCATCTCTTACGTTGACAGGGCTTTCCTTATTTCATAGTTCTGGCTATTCACAGGATGGTATTTCTGAATTATACTCTTATCTACAGACTCATGGTCAAAGGTTGTAAAAGCAAAGCCCCACTTCCCACTGCCTTGGTTAATCATGATTTCTGTAACTTTAATGTTCTTATACTGTTAAAAGTAATCTCTTTGGTGATGTTCTTCATTGTCTTCTTTAATGCCACAAGCAAAGATCTTTTTCATAGTTAAGTGGGCACCTGTTCTTTGAGAATCTTCTTTTGAGACAGCCCTGTTTGATTTCACAACTGTTCTATCAACCTTGGAAGCCTTGCATTCATAGTTGCATCTACTTCCTCCTCAGTGGCTTACAAATCCAAAGCTCCTGAAGAGCTTTGTGTTTGGATTTCCATTGCCACACAGTCCATGAACGTGACCATTCCTCATTGCTCAGGACAGCTCCTCAGACTGTTACTAGTTGTTTCTTTTCTTTTTTATTTATTTTTATTTATTTATTCATTTTTTTGTTGTTGTTTGCAGTTTGGCCAGGGCTGGGTTTGAACTCACCACCCTTGGTATATGGGACCAGCACCCTACTCACTGAGCCACAGGCACCACCCATTTTTGATACAGTCTTACTTTGTCACCCTTGGTAGAGTGCCGTGGTGTCATAGCTTACAGGCAACTTCAAACTCTTGGGCTCAAGTGATCCTCTGCCTCAGCTTCCCAAGTATCTAGAACTACAGGCTCCCATCACAACACCCGGCTACTTTTAGAGATGGGGTCTTGCTCTTGCTCAGGCTTGCCTCAGACCC
This sequence comes from Arctocebus calabarensis, assembly GCA_963573935.1. Classification (NCBI taxonomy): domain Eukaryota; kingdom Metazoa; phylum Chordata; class Mammalia; order Primates; family Lorisidae; genus Arctocebus; species Arctocebus calabarensis. The sequence continues at coordinate 39,653 of CAUYON010210922.1, read as the reverse complement.
ATGAGCTCAGGCATGAGCCACTGCACAGTTGTTTTAAACCTCAGCCCTTCAATGAAGAGCTTCTGTAGCTGTTTAGACTCTTTAAAAGACTAACTTAGACAAGAACTTAGACAAGAAAGACTTTAATGATGTTTCCTTGGTGCTGTGCATGGGCATAAAGAACGTTTATTTTTTATAACATAAAAGTAATATATTGGATGGCGCCTGTGGCTCAGTGAGTGGGGCGCTGGCCCCCTGTACCTGAGGGTGGTGGGTTCAAACCTGGCCCTGCTGAACTATAAAACAAAAAAATAGCTGAGTGTTGTGGTGGGCAACTGTAGTCCCAGCTACTTGGGAGGCTGACGCAAGAGAATTGCCTAAGCCCAAGAGCTAGAGATTGCTATGAGCTGTGTGATGCCACGGTAGTCTACTGAGGGCCATAGAGTGAGACTCTCTCTCTACAAAAAAGAAAGTAAAAGTAATATATCATTTTGATTGTTGAAATAATATATTATTTTTATATGTTATATAACCATTTAGTCTTGCATTGCTTAATGATGGGGACACATTTTGAGAAGTGGATAATTAGGTGATTTTGTCATTATGTGAGTATTGTGGAGTGTACTTACACAAACCTAGATGGTGTGACCTGTTGCATACCTAGGCTATGTGATATAGCCTGTTGCTTCTAGGCTACAAACCTGTACAGCATGTTACTGTACTGAATACTGTCAGATAGCATAAAGTAATGGCCAGTTTTTGTGTATCTAAACATAGAAAAAGGTACACTAAAAATATGATATTACTATCTTAGGTAACCAGTGTTATAAGTAGGGTTTACTATTGATGAATACATTATATGACCCAAGATTATATATAATTTTTTGGAAAAAAATATAGAATATTAAAAAAAATCTAAATGTCATATAGAAAATATTAAAACGAACACAAGAAAAGAAGAAATTCAAGCTGAAAGGGAGTATGCCAAGGTATTTCTTTCTGATAGGCAAACAGATGACTTATACTCCAAATTTTCAGCACTAAAGACTATTATTTCCTTCTCTTGGACATAAGAATAAAAAAGAATGTATTTAACAGACTTCTTATTTTTGAATATTTAAGTTGTGATATAATCCAATCTTGAATTGACACAAATATCCTTTGAACAATGTAATTTTTTTTGTCATAAATGTTATTAGATCACTAAGTACACCAACATCAGGTTTTGTTTTGTTTCTTAATGGTAACAAGGAACTGAATAGCAGATATAAAACTTGGGTAACTTTCTTTTATCTCATTTAATGCCATTTCTCTTTGTTCTCTTGTATCTTAAGATGGAAGATAGCAAATATATATTATTTTCTTAGTACCATGACTCAAGTAATTCCTCATTTAAATCTGATTCCTTGAATTATTTTCCTTTCCAAATTGACCTTCTTTTAAAAAAAAGTATGCAGAATAATGGTCTTTCTCTAAAACTTTTCCAAATATTGATGACATTTTGCTGTGATGGCTTTCCTAATTTTTATAAAAATCTTTTAAAATTTTTTGTGAAGTTCTTATGTATATTAGGTAGAAAATAGAGGTGAACTTTTTTACATTTAAATGAGGAAGTTACTACTTTATATATGGAGCCCAGATTACATACGGAACTGTATCTAAACAACTATGAAATAGTCCAGTACTGTATAATATAAAGAATTAGAGTGTGAATCAACTTTCATACTTATGTTGAATATACTCTGTGATTATAGTTCCTTGTTCTGCTAAAGATTTAGGCATATTTCCATGTTCTTTAAATTGCTCTGCAACCCAGCTATCAGCTGTCACTTCATCTGTTAAATCTTATGTTTTCCAGTGCCTCATATTGCTTGTCTTCATTGTTTTCTGCTGGTGACATATGAAATCTGAACTCAGCACTCTTCTGGTTCCCCCTACTTTCATCCCCTGGCATGTGTACAGATGCATTACTGAGCAATATAGACATTACAGAAGTGTTTGTATAGGAAATAGAAGAAGAGCTTCATATACTTTCAAAGTTCCTAATAGACATATGTGTTCTCTATACCCGCTTATCCTTTCTATATCACCTACTTACATCCAGCATCAGCATCCCTGACTTCTCTGCTTAACCTTTTCTTTGAGCTAGAATCTCACCCTGTCTACTGGGCTAGAGTACAGTAGTGTCTGTATAGCTCACCTAGGTTTAAGGGATTATTCTGCCTTAGTTTCCTCAGTTTCTGGGACTACATGTGTACAACACTATGCCTGACTATCTTTTTCTATTTTTTTGTGGAAATGGGGTTTCACTCTTGGTTAGCATGGTCTCAAACTTCTGGCCTCAAGAAGTCTTCTTGCCTCAGCCTCCCAGAGTGCTAGGATTACAAGTGTGGGCCAGTGCACTTAGCCTCTGGTTTGCTCTTTTTAAAATTTTATTTATTTGTATTTTTGAGACAGAGTCTCATTTTGTCACCCTTGGTAGGGTGCTATGGTGTCAGAGCTCACAGCAACTTCAAACTCTTGGGCATGAGTGATACTCTTGCCTCAACCTTCTGAGTAGCTAGGACTACAGATACCTACCACAACGCTGGGCTGTTTTTAGAGACAGGATCTTGCTCTAGCTCAGGCTGGTCTATAAATCCTGAGTTCAGGTAGTCCACCTGCCTCAGACTCCCAGAATGCTAGGATTACAGGCGTAAGCCATCGCGCCTGGTCTCTGGTTTGCTCTTGATGTTCCTGCTTCCTGCTCCAAATTTCTCTTCTCTCTGCTTCCCAGTTTGTATACTCCAAATCTTTACAATGCACAGCTAAACAAAGAGAACCTTTGGAAACTACCATGCTTAGAAGCCAGCTCTGAAATGATGAAAATAATTTATTCAGTTACAACAAAGTTAAAAGGCTCTACTAAATGTAGCATCTACCCATCGTGTTTGATACATATGTGATATATTTGCATACATACATACATGTACTCACACTGTCATGAGCCAGATAATGACATTTCAGTCAGCAACAGATAACATATGAGAAAAAACATAGAAGACTTTGTGATCTTTGGCTAATAATAGTTTTTTAGGTATAACAACAAAAACACAGACCAAAGTAAAAATGGATATGCTGAATTACATCAAAATTAAAAACTTTTGTGCTATAAACAGTACCAACAAGAAAGTAAAAATACAACTGAAATATAGTTGATCACATATATCTCCAGTGATGATCCCATAAGATTATAGTGGAACTAAAAATCCCTATTTCCTAGTGACTTGTAGACATCAAAACTTCATAGGACAATGCATTATGTGTTTGTTGTGAAACTTGGTATATACTTACTTTACTGCCAGTTGTTTAAAAGTCTAACACATACAAGGGTGGTGTCTTGGTGTATGCCACACCTTTTGGGGGCAAAACACGATTGAAAGAGGGACTTTACCCAACAAATGCAACCAGTGTAACATGGTTTCTTGTACCCTCAATGAATCCCCAACAATTAAAAAAAGAAAAAGTCTAACACATACAATTATGTACTGTATGTAATACTTAATAAATAACTGTTAACAGTTTGCATTTTTGTGCTTTACTTTTTATCATTATTTTACAGTGTATTCCTTTGACTTCTTAAAAAAAAAAAAAGTGAATTGTAAAATAGTCACTGGCAGGTCCTTCAGAAGATACTCCAGAAGAAAGCATTGCTGTTCTAGGGGCTAACAGGTCCCTGAACATTAGTGCTTCTGAAGACCTTCCAGTGGGACAATATGTGGAGGTGGAAGACAGTAATATTGATGATCTCGACCCTGTGTAGGCCTAGTTTAATGTATATACTTGTGTCTTAGTTTTTAACAAAAAAGTTAAAAAACTTAAAAAAAAAACTTTACAAAATTGAGATCAAGCTTATAGAATAAGGATTTAAAGAATTTTTAGTTTTGTATAGCCTATCCAAACTTGTTTTAAGCTAAGTGTTACTGTAAAAGTGAAAAAGTTGAAAAAAAAAATTAAAAGTTTATAAAGTAAAAAGGTTACAGTAAACTAAGGTTAATTTATTATTGAAGAATGAAAATGTTTACAGTAATGTGTAGTTTTAGGTCTTACCACTTACTCACTGACTCACCCTGAGCAGCTTAATTCTTTCAAACTCCATTCATAGTAAGTGCTCTATACAGGTGTGCCAATTTTTTAATCTTTTAAAACATATTTCTACCGTACCTTTTTAATGTTTAGATATGCTTAGTTATACAAATACTTAAACATTGTTTTACAGTTCCCTACAATAACATACTATACAGGTTTAGTAGCCTAGTATGTTGGATGTAGACTGTTCTGTCTGGGTTTGTTTGATGTTTTGCCTAATGGTGCATTTTTTCAGAAAGTATCCTTGTTGTTAAGCAATATGTGTCTGTATTTGTACTTCTTTGTTCATAGAGAGAGAGTTGTTATGCTGGTCTCTTGGAGGAATACTGAAATTGGGACAATGAAAACGGTAGCTACTTAAGATTTAAAAAAAAAAATCAAGATAATATATGTTCAAATTTTAAAAAGTAAAATTGCACCACAAAGCTTACACAAAAACAGCATTTTGGGCCCCAATTATCTCTGCCTTGTGTTTTTTTTTTTTTAAATAGAAATATGTAAGCACTTTTATATCTTGGATATTCTCTATAATTTTAGCATAACATGTTATTATTTCTCCTGTTTATTTTTAAAATGTAGAATTATCTCTTGATTTCCTGAAATGGCATATAAAGGATTTAGTATTGTTACAGTTTCCCCATCATTAATATGCAGATTTCCCTCCCCTATCCTCTTAAGATGTCCTAAGACTTTCATATACTATCATCTTGGGTATTTCCATTATCTGTCTCATGTTGAAGTTTTTTATCTGGTCCTCCATTATCTTTCTGGTTTTACTCCCTTATTTTGCTGGAGGAGTTCCTTGAGTAGCTTTCTAAGAAGGAATGAGTAGAAGGTATATTTTTTAAGTATCTTTATTCAACTTTGTATTCATAACTTTATATTAGTTAGGTTCACACATCATATTCATACATTAGATTCATGTGGTTTCTATAAACACCAAAAGAACAAGAAAGAAAATTGAAATATTAGAGAAAGAATTATTCCTGTATTTTTTTTTTAAAGTCTATTTGGAAAGTAAAATGTGTGAACGATAAAGACATTTGTTTTTCTTTCATATCTGAGGTACTGAGCAGTAGAAGGAAGGTAGGTTTGATTTGTTTGATTTGTTTGGCCTTCCAGGGACCCAGGTGCTTCTATTTATTTTATTGTTACACCGTACTCTGATCTTAGGCCTCACTTTCCAAGTATGATTCCCAGAAAGATTAGCAGCATTACTTGGGAGATTGTTAGAAATGCAGAATTGCAGGCTTGGCCCAAATCTACTGAATCAGAATCTGTACTGGACTATAGGTGATTCATGGGCCATGTTAAGAACTGTTTGGGGGGTTTAACCTTATGTACTCAAAGATGGTATATTGCCCTGAATTCTTCAACCAATGGAAAGGGTGAAAGAGGAAGTGGAAGACAAGAAGATGTGTTTTAAAGGTATGAACTAAAAAGCTGCTCATATCACCTTCACTCATATCTCAGAGATCAAAAAGTTGTCATAGCCTCACATATTAAGAGTTAAAAGGGAAGCCTGTTTAGTTAGGTGGTTATATGCTCAGCTTTTCTTAGAGAGGCTTTGTTGCTAAAGGAAAAAGAGAAAAATAGATATGGAAGGAAACTAGCAGTGATCTTTTGATGAGATATGGAATTCTGGGTTGGAAATTCTTTTTAAAACCCCAGAATTTTGAGTGTATTTTCATGTTGTCTTCTAATTGAATTGTTGAAAACAATAATGGCATTTAGATTATTGATCTCTGTGTATAACTAACTTTTTCTTGAAAGGTTTTAAGATTTTTAATTTTTCTTTTTAAATTTCTATTTTCCTGAACGTTCATAATTATTTATTATTTGTGGTTCCTATTTCATTTATTATGTTGAGTCTTGAGATGATGGTGGCTTTCACTTAGAAAGTACTTGTCTTTCAGTTTTAGGAAATGTTATTATTTGATAATTTTTCTTTCTGCATTTTCTTTACCTTTTTCTGAATTCTTAATTTTTAACTTTGTCTTTTCAATCTTCCTATTTAATTTTTTATTTCTGCTTTATATATATTTATTTGTCATCTGAATATTAACCTTATTTAGATTTCCTGGGTACCATAGCTTATCTCATAATTATCATAAAGCTATTTAAACTTATTTTTTTATTGACATAAAAATTGTATATATTTATAGTGTATGCTGTATTTCAAAATGTGTATACATGTAGAATAACTAAATTGAGCTCATTAACATAGGCCTCAACTCATTTTTTTAATAAAGATACTACAATTTTCCAGTATATAGTATGTTATTTTTGTCACTTTGTTGTGCAAATATAAATCTTAAACTTATTTCATCTAATCTAACTAAAATTTTGCATTCTTTGACCAGTGTCTCCCCAGTCACCCCCTTCCCCTTCAGTCATAGGTAACTACCATTGTATTTTGTACTTCTATGAGTTTGACATTTTTAGATTCCACAATATAAGTAAAGCTTGTGATGTTTGTCTTCATATATGGGGCTTATTTCATTTAACATAATTTCTCCAGGTTTACATCCATGTTGTTGCAAATCACAGGACTTCCTTCTTTTTAATGGCTAAGTAATGTTTCATGTGTCTATGAATCAGATTTTCTTTATCCAGTCATTTGTTGATGGATGCTTAGATTATTTCCATATCTTGGCTGTTGTGAATAATGCTGCAGTGGTCATGGGAGTGCAGATACCTCTTCAACATAATGATTTTAAATCCTCTGGATATATGCCCAGCAATATAAGATTGCTAGATCATATGGTAGTTCTGTTTTTAAATTTTTTTAGGAGCCACCATACTGTTTTGAGACAAAGTCTTGCTCTGTCACCTGGGCTACAGTGCATTGTGCAATGACATCAGCATAGCTCACCATCGCCTCAAACTCCTGGACTCAAGTGATCCTCCTGCCTCAGCCTCCTATATAGCTGGGACTACAGGCATGTACCACCTCACCTGGCTAATTTTTATTTTTAATAGAGATGGAGTCTTGCTCTTGCTCAGGCTGGTCTCAGACTCCTGATCTCAAGCAATCCTCCCACCTTGGCCTCCCAGAATGCTGGTATTGCAGGAGTGAGCCAGTATGCCTGGCCTTGCTTGCTTTTCTAATCTTTTTTCATAATAGTATAAAGATACCAGAGAGGATTGAAAGGTTGTTAAGTACAACATTTTCCCCCAAAACAGACTAACGTTACATTTAAAGTGTCTCTTTTCTGAACTACTCTCTATCTGGTTTCATAAACCTCTTGGATGAAGAGTTCTGTAGTTTTGTTTGCTTTGTCTAGTTCCCTTATCATTCTCTAAATCTTAGCATATAGAATTCTCCCTACTTTTTGTGTAAAGCTGGAAGTGAAGAAGTTTGTTGTGAGAAGGAAGCAATTCAGAGTCCCATTTAGTGATTAGGGAATTATATTCTTGAGTTTTTTCCAAGAGAGAAAAAACTGATGGGCCAAAGTGGGCTTAGGTGATACCAGCAATGGTCCTGAAGGGAGGCATCAGTTTACCAAGATAACAAATCCTTGATTAGTTTGCAAGTAGTAGCAATCGACCATTAGGCTGCAAATTTACCATTAGTCTTTAGGAGCCACATGATAATCCATTGGGGCAAAATATCCCTATTGGGGTAGTCAAAGAGTATTATAACATGGTATTACTTTTCAAGAGCAATCCAGTGCCAGGTAATGAACTTCCTTGCATCAATATCAAGTAGCTATAAAGTAGAAGAGCATGGGGTTGAGTTTAAGTGGTCTGTCTTCACTGTAGATCTGTTGAAAGTGAGACAGCCTCCAAATAAATACCTACTGTTCTTTGGCCCTCTTCCAAAATCCACAAGTAATGTTTGTATAAAGGTAGGAACCTCTTTTTCTATGAATGACATGATAGATGGCCTCTATTGTAAGGGTTGCTATTTAAAAACATACTTAGCAGTTGAGCCCGGTTACCCAGGAAACAGATTGATTCATTGCAAGGAACCAGTACCAAGGGAAGCTGGGTTAATTGCAACAGAAAATGTATACAAAGTACAAACCCAACATTCAGTTTAATTGTATACGTTAGTCAAATCATGAATAGATTTTAAATCAGTTATTGGGCTTATACTATGGAAAAACGAGTATTAAGAATAGTGGCCTCATAGATAACATAGCTAAAAGACTTTATTTTTGATAGCAAGAGAGGATAGCTAGGAAAATGAAGAATAGAATAAAAGAAATTAAAGTGTGACAGTCAATAACCTCCTTCCAGAACTCTTAGTCAAAAGGTCTTTGGTTGAAGCTCTTTCCTTCCAAAGACCTTCTGTGTCTGGAAGATTCCTCAGAATTCTCTGCTTGAGATCTCTGGTTGGGGCAGTGATTCGGGCTGACTTAGGTTTTTTTAACTGAGAGAAATGAGTACCAGGAGTTCTGCTGCCATTCTAGTTGTTAGCGGTAGCTGATACATCAGATTCAAAGACTGTCTTTCTCTATTATTTCCCAAAAGACCATGTCTGCAGGTTTAATTAAGGTCATACAGTGGTTATTTAGAAGGATATTGAAGGGCTATTTCTACCTGTTGACTGGCTATATCGTGTTTGTCTTAGGCAGTTTGGTTGCTATGTAGTGTAACAAAATATCATACACTGGATGGCTTATAAACAACACAATTTATTTCTCACAGGTTCTGGCGAGAGTCCTCAGGGTTGTAGACTTGCCGTCTTCTTGCGGGAGAGAAGGCAAGAGAGTTCTCTGGAGTTTCTTTTATAGGGATAACAGTCCCATTCATGAGAGTTCTACCCTCATGCCCTAAATTACTTCCCCAAAGCCCTGTCTTCTTGTATCATTACATTGGAGGTTGGGATACCGACATTCAGGCCATAGCAGCATGAGTCCCTTGTAGTTGTGCATATTTACAGTACAGCAGTACATATTCTGCTTGCAGTAGTGTGGGGACTAGAATCGGGGATAATATTCTTTGTTGTAGGTGCTGGCCTGTAAAAACTTACACTTGAGAATTGGTTGAACTTCCCAAACAGTTGATCTCATTGTCATTAAAGCCAATGGCAATATTTTAGGCTAATACCTTTGCTAATATTAGTCTCAGAATACCCTTTGTTCTTTCTACCTTTCTTGAAGATTGGAGGAGATGTGGACAGTGACGTTTCTGAGTAAGTGGAAAGGTTTTTCAACGCTCTTTAACAATACCTTTAGCAAAATGGGTGCCCCTAAGAGAAAGGTTGCAATTCCCCAACTTGCAAACACAAAACTGAGTTTTTTGCTGCTGTTTAAACTGTAGATTTCTGAAAGGAAAGGTCTAACTCACAATAAGCAAATGATAAATAGAACATAGTCAAAACCCACCATAGTAGAGTAGTTAAAGGAAAACCATTTAGTGGTAGTTAAAGAGACCTTGAAGTTTGGACTTTTATTTGTGCTCCACGTTTGCTTTTTTTTTTTTTTTTTTCATGCCAAGGATTATGCTAATGAGAAATGAGACACAGACCTTGATACCCTCAGCAATTGTAGTGAGGTTTTCCCATTTGCATTAATAGACTTCATTTACCAATTTGTCTTTGCCAGGTGATATAATTTTATTTCCCAGGTTCCATTTGAGGACCTCTGGTGCCACAAAGAAACTACCTTGGGAGCATCATTGGTTAACTGTGGTAATTTGCACCCAAATTTTACCCAATACCCCATTTTTAACTCTAGAGTTAGTTTAACTCTAGCATTTTCATAGCCTTTTTTGAAGCTCTTTAAAGATTTCATCCTTTGAATGTCATGAAGGCTAATATCTTAGTAAGGGATATCTTTCTCTTATGATGATCTGAGTATTTTCTTTACCCTGCATGTTATTTCTGTCTTTTTTTATGGACTTGTAGCTTTACACTAGTTATCTTCTTAGGAAGCATTAATGCTAAAATCAAGAGGCATCATTGTTTGCAAAGCATCTCAAGATCATGGACTTTTACAAAAGTGGCTCTATTCTCAGTTTATACCCATACATACAGTCATGTGTCAGTTAATGACAGGGATACTTTCTGAGAAATGCATTGTCTTGTTTTTGTGCCAGTACCATGCTGTTTTGGTTACTATAGCCTCATAGGAACTTGAAGTCTGCTTCCTGATTTGTTCTTATTATTTAAGGTTACATTGGCTATTCAGCTTCTTTTCTTGTTCGATATGAAGCATAAAACTATATTGTGTAGATCTGTGAAAAATGATCTTTGCATTTTGATGGGGATTTCATTGAATCTATGAATCTCTTTGGGTCGTATAGCCGTTTTAACAGTGTTGATTCTGCCAATCCATGAGTGTGGTGTGTTTTTCCCTCTGTTTACATCCTCTGTAATTTCTTTCCTCCGTGGTGTTTCCTAGTTCTCCCTATAGAAGTCTTTCATCTCCTTAAATATATTCCTAGGTATTTTATTTTCTTTGTTGCTTTTGTTGATTGGGTCTTTGATCTGATTCTCAGCTTGACTTTGTTGACCTATATGAAAGCTACTGATTTGTGTACATTGATTTTTATAACCTGAGACTTTTCTGAATTTATTGATCATTTCCAGGAGTCTTTTGGTTGAGTCTTTATAGAGTTTTTATGTATAAGCTCATGTCATCAGTAAATAGCTATAATTTGATGTCATCTTTCCCCATTTGGATCCCTTCAATTTCTTTCTCTTGCTGGATTGTTCTGGCAAGGACTTTGAGCACTATGTTGAATAAAAATGGTGAAAGTGAGCAACTTTATCTGGTTCCACTTCTCAGCAGGATTGCATTCAATTTTTCCCTCTTCAATATTACGTTGGCTATAGGTTTGTTGTATAGAGCCTTTAAAATTTTGAGCACTTTTACAATTTCTTATTTCTTCCTACATATCATACTTCTTTGGGGATTATTTTCTTTATGCAGAATACTCATTAGATTTTGTTTAATATGAAACTGTTGACAATTTCTTTTTTAGTTTATTTGAAAATATCTCCGTTTCTCCTTCGATCTTGAAAGACATTTCTCTGTATAGAAGTCTACCAATTGTATTTTAAAGATAATCTTACCCTTTTGGTTTTCTTGTTTTGTTAAGAAATCAATCATCTGTCAATTAAAGTAATTGTTGCATTGTAAGTAATGTGTTTTTTCTTCTGGCTGGTTTTAAGGTTTTCTCTTTGTCTTTGTTTTTTAAAGTAAAATTTCTAAGTGTGCCTAAATCTGGTTTTCTTTTTACTTATACTGCTGTGATTCATCCTACTCCTGAATCTGTAATTTGAAGTCATTGATTTTAGAGGATTATCAGCCATTGTCTCTAAATATTTTTTATGTGCTTTCTTGCTTTCTTTCTTGTCTTTATGGGATTCATTTGTATGTATGTCAGTCTTCTCATCTGTATTATTTATTGTCTCCTACCTACACTTTTCATAGTTTTCATCATTTTGTAATTCCATTCTTTATTTTGAATATCTTTGATATCGCTTCTAGTTCATAAATCATCCCCTCTACTTTACTCCTTTTGCTTTTAGACTTATAGGTTATATTATTAAATACAGTTATTTTAATCTTCAGTTTTAGAATTTTTTTTCTCCTTAAAAATTTGCTGTGTCCTATTTGGGGGAACTCTATTAAAATTCTCAGTCTTTTGTCTTCCTGAATATTGTGTGTATAAGAACTGTATAGACTTATCTGTAGTCTTTATGAGTCTTTCTGGTATTTGTGATTTCCACTCCTTGTCTTGTCTCTTCACATGCCTGGCTGTTTATTTTTTTATTATATTTTAGACATTGTATTTGACATTTTTGTTGAGGAATAACTTGATACCTAGGAGATAATATCTTCCAACAGCGAACACTTTTGTTTGGTGCCTGAAAGAGCTGGCAGACTATATTAGTCTATATTCATGCTTTGATATTGAAGCTGAAGCACAGTCCCTACAAGAGTTAGTATGCTCTTTATTCATATTACTCTTAGAGTTACTGCTCTTCAAGGTCTCAACTAAAAGTGCACAGGCATTTTCTAGCACCATTTCTTGCTTCTTCCAAGGCCATGCACTATAAGTTTTATCTCCTGAGCTCTACGAGGCTATCCAGATTATTATTCAGTTCTCAATACTTCCTTTGTAGGATTTAAACATAGTGTACTCGTTATTTACTAGTATATAAATTAATCTTATTTTATTATAGTTTTGCTTATAATCTAATACTAATAATATTCTACTATTTAGTTTCTTTAAATAATTTGAATCCTTTTTTTTTTCTTATCATAGGAAATGTTTTGTAGGAAGAAGTCAATGAAAAGAAAATCCGTTCAGATTGAAGCAGGGCCAAGGCCTTGATTCTTCTTGACTTACCTCCTTTTCCCCCTTGCATTCAGATCTGAGTGATCTCATTGAAATTTTATGACTCTGAAAGTGTAAAAAACTTGTCTTAGAAGAAAGTCTCACATCAAACTTTTAAACATATTGGAGATGTTTATAAAAAGATACAATAAAAAATGTAAAAATACCTTTCCTCTCTACTTAAGGAATAAAATATTACAAAAGCATAGCTCCTTTAGTACTTTACTGTGGTAGGGAAAATAATTCCCCTCCCCCCCCATGATGATTATGTTCAAATCCCTGAAACTGTTGAATGTAGGGACACAGAATTAAAGTTGTAGATGGAATTCTGTGATAGTCAGCAGACCTCAAAATAGCAAGATTATTCTTGATTTTGAGAGTTGACTATGTGTAATCACAAGGGCACTTAACAGTGGAGGAGGAAGGTAGAAGAGTCAGAGAAAGAGATACGATGACAGAAGCAAGGTCAGAATGATATGATGTGAGAACTTGACCCACTGTTTCTTGCTTTGAAGGTGGAGGAGGAGGTCCATGAGCAGAGGAATGTGGTGGCCACCTCTAGAAGTTGAGAAAGGCAGGGGGATAGATTTTCCCCTAGAACCTCTAGAGAAGACTGCAGCTTGTTGGCACTTTGATTTTAGCTCAGTGAGACCCATGTCGGACTTTCTACCTATAAATCTATAAGAAAATAAATTTGTGTTGTTTTAAGCCAAGTTTGTGGTAATATGTTGCAGCAGCGGTAGAAAACTGATACACTCTTCCTGATCAAAGTTGGATGCCTCATCCTAGAAGTAACCAACATTTTAGTGTTATATTTTCCGTGAAATCTAACAGTACTAACCATTCTGCAACTTTTAAAAAATAATTTTCTATATACTTGATAAACATAGCTGTACTTTATTCATTTTATTATCATAAACTTCATTATACCTTGTGAAATTTATTCTCCTCTTGATGGGCATTTGAATAGTGTAATAAGTGGATACGAAGTTTTGTTTTGTGTTGTTTTTTTTTAAGGAACCAGCCTTTTAAAATTGGAAGACTTCCCATTGAATTCTTTATTTCTGCCTTATCCTGAAACAATTACAATAGTCATAGTTTTCTAGAGTTGTGCTGTTCAGTGCACTAACAGCTAGGTCACGTGTATGTGTTTAAATTTAAATTAACTAAAATGAAATAAGACGTAAAGTTTAGGTCCTGAGTCACACCAGCCTTATTTCCATTGTCCGATTCTGTGAGACTGATGAGCAGAGCATACACTAGAGCACCCCACCTAACAATGTGAACTTGGCCAAGTATCAGACCTATCTCCATTAGTTTTCTCATCTGTAAAATTGGGCTAATTTGCTATTCTCAGCATTATGTGTGTTAAATGTTGGTATATAAGAAGCACTTAGAAGAGTACCTAGCATATTATAAATGTATATAAGTTTTCATCACTCTTATTATTACAAAGTTACTTGCATGATATTAGATATTTGAGTTTGCTACCCTACCTCTAGTATCAAGTTCAACAATAATATGACTTTTTCTGAGCATTGAATCTTCTTCCAGTTACTAACCTAGCCCTTATCTTTCCTTACAGGCATATTTCTTAAAAGAGTTGATTCTTAATGCCTCTAGTTCCTCCCTTTCCATTTATTCTTCAGCCCACCGCAATCTGGCATGTGTATCCAGCATTCTATTTAACTGTACTTGGCTGCTGTCACCATTCTCTGTGTTGTCCTACCCAGGCAATACTTACAGAGTCAGTATCACATAATGGTTAAGAATTCAGGTTCTGGAATCTGCCTGGCTTGCTGGCTATGTGACCTTGACTAAGTTACTTAGCTTTTCTAGACCTTTTTTTGTTCAGCTGTAAAATAGGGATAAGTAAAAGTGCCTTATCATAGGATTATTTTGAGAAGTAAATGAATCAATAATTTGCTATACTTATAACAGTGCTAGGAACATTATAGTCATTTAGTAACTACTTACCATTTTATATTTTTTAACAGTTTTCTCTTTTTGAAATATTTTCTTTGTTTAGCTTTTGATGTATACAGTGGTGTTTTCTTTTATAAGTATGGCTTTTCCTTCTCATTATTCTATGAGAATGCCTTCTGATTTCTACCCAAAATGTAAATGTTGAAGTATTGAACTCCTCATGGCTGGATCCCTAAAAGCCTAGATTCCGAAACTCTTTTTTTCTTCCTATACTTTCTAGGTAACATTACCCACTTGTATGCTTTATATGCCATTAATGTGCTGAGTACTATCAAATTTATATCAGCAGCCCAGACGTCTGTTCTGAACTCAAGGCCATACTACAAAATTTTACCATCATTAATATTTTTGTGTGGACAATTGAGTGGTATTGTGTCAATCACATTTTTATGCAGTGATCACCACTATCCATGCAGAGTAAATCTGAGAGACATAGCCTTTGGACAATAACTCACTGTTCCCTTCAGCCCTTACCACCATCTCCTGGTTTCTATGAATTTGACTAGGTAACACGAGTGGAATTATACAGTATTTGTGAGCCTTATGTTTTTAATTTGTTTCCTATATCATACTTCCCCCATGTTCAATTATTTCTCTACATAGCAACTGGTCGTGATCATCTGAAAGTTACTTTCAAATCTCTTCGTTGGCTTCATATTGCATTTTACTATTGTTCCAAATCTTTAACATGCCCTCTAAGTCCTGGGTGATTTGTGCTTTGCCTGCATACTTTCCTATTCCCAACTTCACCTCTCATTATTTTCTCTCTTATTCTCTATGCTTCAGCTTGATTTTCAGTTCCTCTAAAGCACCGACCACATTTATGCTTCAAGTGCCCTATAGACTGCTGATTTTTAATATAGGTAGTAAGATCTAGGAAATGGTAGATATTCATTAAAATGGTTGAACAAAAATGAACCTTCTATATATTTTTACTAGGGAAAAGTGTGTTGTCCAACAGATATTTTTCTCATCCTGCCTTCTTTTTGACCTCAATTCTTTGTAACATAAACCTTATTAAAGAGCTCACATTTTCTTCCTTTTTTTAGTTTACATTGTTTGCATTGGTTAGGTAAAAGTTGTAGTTGAAACCTATACCCAGGAAATGTGCCATATACCTCTACATTGTATCCTTTATGTGAGTTTTTTATGTGAGTGCATACCACACTCAATCATCCCTTTCCCCTTTTCCCTCACTTGAATTTAATTGTGTTTTTATTTTTCTTGAGTGGGCGTGTAATAGTTTACTAGTTTCATTTTAGTATTGAGTACATTAGATGCTTGTTTTACCATTCTTGTAGGAGGATGTTCTCCAAATCCACAGGTAAACACTCAACATTTTCTTTTTTCTTTACTATTTCTTTCTGTTCTTTCCTGCCCACTCTTTTTTTCTCTCACACCCTTCTCTTTTCTCTTTCATTCTGTTTCACAAAGAAATAATATGGATTAAGTTTTCCTTTATGTATTAGGAAGCATTTGGCTGCAAATAATAGAAAATTCTATCTCAAAGTGATTTAAACTGTAAGGAAATGTTATTATCTCACAAAACCATTAAGTACTGATTTCAGGCAAACTCTAGTTACAGTACTCTAGGCACAGTACCTCATTGATGTCATTAAGGTTCCAAATTCTTCTGTCTATACTTATTGTCCTCTTCATCAACTTGATCCCGAGAACAGGCTCCTCTCATGGATGCAAAATAGTTACCACAGGCCATGGAGCCATGTTCTTCCTGAGAGTCAGTCTCTCTCTGTCTCTCTGTTTCTCTCTCTTTCCCTTCCCTCCCCAAATTTCAACAAAAATATCACAAGACATATAAAAAATAAGAAAATATGACCTATTCAAAGGAAAAAAATGTAGAAACTGTCCCTGAAAAACCTTGATGGCAGATCTACTGGGAAGACTTTAAAGTAGCTCTCTTAAAGTGGCTAGGTGCGGTAGCTCATTCCTACAATTCTACCACTCTGGGAGGCTAAGACAGGAGGATTGCATGTGGTCAGGAGTTTGAGACCAGCATAAAGCAAAATGAGACCCTATCTATTTTAAAAATAGAAAAAATTATCCAGGCTTGATGGCATGTACCTGTAGTCCTGGCTACTTGGAGGCTGAGGCAGGAGGATCACTTGAGCTTTGGAGTTTGTGGTCACTGTGAACCAGGCTGAGGCTATGGTGCTAGCTGAGATGACAGAATAAAACTGTCTCAAATCAAAACAACAACAAAGAACCTGCTTCGAGAACTAAAGGATATATTGAAAGTTTCAAAAAAAGAATGAACAAAAAAGAAATAATCATTTAAGCAAAAGAAAACCTAAAAAATAAAATGTAAATGAAAAGCAATTCTACAGCTAAGAGGTACAATTAACTGAAATTGAACTCACCAGAGGGATTCAGAAGCCGATTTGAGCATGTAAAAGAAAGAATCAGTAAACATGAAGGGAGGATAATGGAAGTTTTCAGATATGAGGAACAGAAAGAAAAAAGATTGAAGAAAATTGGGGGACGATGGGTAATTAGTGAGATCACACCTATGCCTCATCTTACAAGGGTACGTGTGAAATTTACTAAGTGTAGAATATAAATATCTTAACACAATAACTAAGAAAATGCTTTGAAGGCTATGTTAACCAGTTTGATGAAAATATTTCAAATTGTATATAAAACCAGCACATTGTATTCCATGATTGCGTTAATGTATACAGCTATGATTTCGTTAAAAGAAAAAAAAAGAAAGAAAGAAAATTGAACGGAGCCTAAACGACCTGTGGGAATCTATCAAACAGATAAACATACACATTGTGGGAATTGCAGAAGAAGGGGAGAGAGAAAATACTTAAAGAAATAATGGCTGAAGTCTTACCAAATTTGATGAAAGATATGTATATAAACACTGACGTTCAATAAGAAGAGACCCACACTTACACACATCATTGAGAGAGGATACCCAAGAAGGGTGAAGTCTAGAACAGGTCTTCTCAGGAAGGCCACAAGAATACACTTGCAGGGTCCTCTCCATGGTGACTCAGATCTTGGGAATTTGGAAATTTAACTTCCTGGAACTTGGAAATTTCCAAGTTCTGTGAAATACTGTAGTTCTGTAGGGGCTGGAATAGCATCTCCCAATTGATTCAAACTGGCCAATAAGAAAGGGTACCTATAGGGTGGAACTTTCTGACTGTCAATAAAAAGGGAAAGACCAAGCCAGTCGGAGAACGTGGCCATTTGGAATTCTTCTATGCTTCCCGCTGGTGAATATAGCCCTTCCTCTTATAAACGTGGTATTTGGGTGCTCTTTCACTTTGTTGGGCCTCATCTTCCTGCAATCATAATTAAGCTTTTGAAAAAGAGACAGAGAATCTTGAAACTAGCAAGAGAGAAGCAGCTTGTCACATACAAGCTATCTTCAATATGATTGTCAGCAAATTTCTCATCAGACACATTGGAAACCAGGATGCCAATATATTCAAAATCCTAACAGGAAAAAACAAAACAAAACTTGTATGCTAAGACAAAACTATCCTCCAAAAGTGAGGGAGAAATTAAGACATTCCCAGGCCAATAAAAGCTGAGGGAGTTTTTTACCACCAGACCTGACCTTTAAGAAATGCTTAAAAGGAGTTCTGTAGTTTGAACTAAAAGGACATGAGGCAGTAACTCAAAGCCATATAAAGAAATAAAGATTTAAATATGGATTAAAATATTAGTTATAAAATGCTAACATTATTACAACCATACCTTGTAGCTTTAATATGTTTTCTACATGATATAAGGAGCTAATACATTTTTTTTAAAGTTTGTTTTTGAAGTACGAAAAGAATAAACATGTAATTATGTAATTATGTGGTATCAACAACCATAAAGGACCAGGGTTCTTGCAGAGTATTATTACTTTAATATTTTAGCTATAATCTCCATGGTAACCACAAAGAAAAATAGCTGTAGAGTATATACATAAGGTATTAAGAAAGAAATTTAAACATTTCTCTACAATATATTCAACTAACCACACAAGAAAGGAGTAAAGCAGGAATGATAGACAAAAAGCTATACTTCAAAAAGCTATTTGAAAACAAACAGCAAAATGATAGAAATAAGTGTTTTTAGCTGTTAATTACTTTAAATGTCAGTGGATTAAACTTCAAAGACAAAGATTGGCAATTGGCAAAGTGGATAAAAACACAGCATCCAACTGTAGGCTGTCTACAGAGAGTAAGTTTAGATCCAAAGATGCAAATAGACTGAAAGTCAAAGGATAAAAAAAGAAAGCTCAAAAAAAAAAAAAAAATAGAAGTATTCCATGTAAATAGTAACCAGAAGTGGGGAGGGTGGCTATACTAATATAAAATAGACTTTCAATCAGTGGTTCTCAACCTGTGGGTCACGACCCCTTTTTAACAATGAAAATACATTATGGCATTAGGAAGGTTGAGAACCACTGCTTTAAATTAAAACTTATAGGGGCAAAATAGGAGATCAAAGTAGGAGATACTAACAAAAGGTTCACTACCACAAGAAAATATAACTAACAACAGATGATTAAAAATGTGAAAGAAAAAACTTACAGGGAGGAATAAATAGTTCTACAATAGTAGTTGGAGACTTCTATATCCGCCTCCACTGATGGATAGAATAACTAGCAAGATAAGTAAAGAAATAGAGGACTTAACATCATCAACTAGATCTAACAGAATACTCTACCTAACAATAACAGCATATACTTTTTTTTTAAGTGCATGTGGAGACATATTCCAGGATAGGCGTTATGTTGAGCCATAAGATGTCTCAATAGATTATAAAAGATAGATATTTTACAAAGTATATTCTTCATCCACAGTGAGGAGAAAATGAAATCCGTAACAGAAGTAAAACTGGAAAATTCACAGAATTGTGGAACTTAATATACTCTTTAAATTTCCAGTGATTCAAAAAAGAAACCACAGGAAAACCAGAAATATCTAGAAATGAATGAAACTGAAAACACAACATACCAATACTTATGAGACACAGCAAAAGACGAGGATGAGCACTCACCGTGTTGCCCAGGCTGGTCTCCAACCCTCAGCCTCAAGACATCCTCCTGCTTTGGCCTCCCAAAGTGTTGGGATTACAGATATGAGCCATCCTGCCCAGCCCCAAATATCTTTACATACTTCTATCTGTGAAGATATGTTTTTATTTGTGGTTTAAAATTTTTATATAAAGAGATTTATAGTATAAATTTCATTCTTTTTAAAATTTTCCTTGTTTTACTTAACTATACACACACACACACACACACACAGATAACCAGTTTGTTGCTTTTGACCACATATTGTCTTTACATGTGTACATCACCTACCCAGTGATGCACACCTAGTGTGCCTCTATCTATTTGCTTCTAAATAAATGACACTTTTTGCAGCTATATGAAACCTTCCCTTGCATACAGTGGTTCTCAAACCGTGGAACTGTATTAAACAGGAACTGTTGCAGTATTAGAAAGGTTGAGAACCACTGCTCTAGTATATAATCAGCAGGGGCATTGTTGGCATAGGAAATAAACAGTAGCAGTGCATGAGGAATAGCAAGCATTTCTTCATATCCTCATCAGTTTAAATGAGAACTGTTAAGTAATGTTAGATATTAATTCGTCTTAAAAGATACTGGGAATATGTAGAATATAAGAATGAGAAGATATGTTAATTTTTGTTAACTAGAAAAACTTTCATGCCTATATTTTTGTTTATAAATTCAAAGTTAACATTGTGTTACTAATGGTGCAATAAGGATTCTCTATGTAAGAGGCAGAGTTGTAATGACTTCAGATCTCATCCTCTTTATTTTTTTAACAATGAGCATTCACAACATTCTTTGTAATTTCTGAGTGTTGTTGATGGTGTAGAAAGTAACTTTGATTTGGTGGTGATATGGCTGGAAGAGAATTTTAAAAGGCAGATTAAGAAGAAAAGATCATTTTTAGGGTGTCTTAATAGCACATCTCTCTTGAATATTCATAATAATATTTGGTATATAACGTGAACATTTCAGAAATGTACAGGTACATTCACATGCCTGAATGTAATAATACTTTTAAGAAAAATATATTTCAAGTCATGTAGAAATAAATCATGCAGATGTAGTAATTCTGCTTGAGGAGACTGATTCTAGGGAAAGACTAGGGAATGTAGACCAGCTCTTTGGGAGAAAAATATTACCATACATTAATTTCTGTTATTACTGTGCCCATTTCTTATTGCATGAATGTTAGGAGAAAAAGATGATTATAAATGACCGATGTGAAAGAAGCAGTGAGTATAATTTTTTATTCTTAGTAGAGTTGTTGAGAAAAATGATACTTAGGGAAGGTGATTTTTTTAAAAGATTGATAAATAACTTGATAGAAACCCCCCCCCCCCATTGTAGCTTTGGTAATGTACTGTAATTTTATAACTGAACAGACAGGGAAAGACCAAATGTTTCTCTCAACTGCTAAAGCATGTATATTTTTATGCTCTTCTAGCTGTTTCTCCAAATAAGGTAAAGAAGAGTTTGAAGTATGAAAGCTAATAAAAATTGGTTTGAATTTAATGAGATAATGCAGATGTGAGGTATTCATTACTAGGTTTACAGGAAGCCTTGTTAACTTTTTGCAGCTTGGCATTCAGAGCTGCCAAGAAACTTGAAAGTAATTACTGTTGCCTCCATCTTGTTCATGACCATACCTCAGACACTTTAACAATGCTAATGCTAAACACAGGAATTCCCCCCAAATTGCTAGGAAATTCTCTCAAATCTATAATTAATTGTACACATACTAATAATCTTTTTTTTTTTTTTGAGACAGAGTCTTACTTTGTTGCCCTTGGTAGAGTGCTGTGGCATCACAACTCACAGCAACCTCAAAGTCTTGAGTGATTCTCTTGCCTCAGCTTCTCGAGTATTAGGGCACTACAGGCTAGTATTAGGACTACAGGCTCCTGTCACATGCCCAGCTATTTTTTGGTTGCAGTTGTCATGGTTGTTCGGCAGGCCGAGGCTGGGTTCAAACCTACCAGCTCTGGTGCATGTGGCCAGTGCCCCAGCCACTGAGTTACAGGTGACAAGCCCTAATAATCTTTTTGATAAACTTGTATCATTAGCCAAAAATTAACTTGTGGATTTCATTTGTCAGAAGAATGCTCAAAAGAATAGAATATGTTGATACAGCAAACCATTTTAAACAAAATATATCATGGCTAGCTAGAATGTGCTCTTTTAGATTTTATCCAACTTAAATGAGAGAAAGTGTTTTTAATTTGCTCTAATGCTTTGTAACCTAGAGTAATATAGGGCATTATAAATGATAGAGGCCACCAGTAGTGCACCTATAGGCAAAGTGTTTTAATTAGCTTGCTGTAGCAAGGGAGAACTCAAACCAGTGGAAGTGTGAGGTATCTCAATTAAGAGAGCAAGTACTTTATTAAGGTTTGGGGTTGGCCGGAATGATTCTAGGGAAAGACTTGGGGAAAGATATCCACAGCTTGGATAGAATACTTTCATGAAGTGAGGTCAGTTTGGTAATTGGGTGTTTATTCAGTAGTATAAGGAATGAAGCAGAGCCAGGGACTTAAATATAAGAAAACAGTAACCATTCATAAGAAGAACCAGTGCAGTCATTTTGCAGCTGTGATGTAGCCTTGGGCAAAACTTTGTTTCCTTTTGACTTTGCTTCTGATCTCTTAAGGATATCATAGTTTGATTATCAATGGGACTTCTTTTCATTTTTTCAGTCCCTTTTTTTGGCCAGATTCAGGTATTCAGATCATTGTGCTGTAAAATCCAGATCTTTATCATTGCTGGAATACTATTAATGTATCATTGAGAGAACCTCATCTGTTATTGGACTGAAGTCAATCAAATCTTTATTTATACTTTTTGTTGCTATAAGGTTAGCTGTTGGATTATCTGATGCAAAACTGGTTGTGCACATATGACAATGGAGATCATATTTGAGCACCCTAACACTGACAAATACTGAGAGATTACTAACAGAGTTTGTAGTTCACTTCTAAACCAAGAACTAAGATCCCCAAGTGTGGTTTTAGTGTTGACGGAACCTTTCCAAGGTGTGACATCACTGGGGCTGTGTGTCCTGTTTACTATTTTTAGCTTACTATTTAAGAAGTTGCTTAGTAATTGAGTATAATTGCTCAAGAACTATTGTGAGCTTAAACGCACCCAAAAGAAAGTGGCAACAATCTCACCCATTGGTTCGAATGAATATTTCAATGAAATCATGAGTAAACTGTGGCCCAAAATTAGACTTATGCAGGAAGTGACTAGGGACACACAGCACAATATTATGACTAGGAATCTTACGGATATTGTTCTTAGAGGTAACAGTTATATCTGTTAACAATTCAGAATTTTAAGCCAGCAGAGAGGAAAGAAAATAGCTTGGAATATAAAATTTAAGAGCATGTAAATTGAAGCATGGTAATCTTCGGTTCTGGCAGATCTTGTTCCATGAGTCACACGAATGGAAGCTCTGTTTCATGCTTCTTGATCTGAAGGTCTTGGGTAGAAGATGTATCTAAGATTATCTTCAGAATCTTCTATTTGAAATCACTAGTTGAAATAGATCTTCAGTAATTTGAAGATGTCTTGTACTGTAACTGAGAGCTTATCTTACTGTTTTACTGCGGTATTAGTTGGTAGCGGAATCTGGCAAAGTCATTTCCACGAAGTGTTCACTTGAAGTCTTTCTCTAATGATGTGTTAAAAATAGCCAGTCACCTAATCTGAGAGCACATAGAGCTGATTGAATATGTAGCAAGGGAAGGTAATTATTTCCATTAGTGATAAGATTCAACACCTCTGGAAAATTATCATAGCCAAAATTTCAGTATTTCTGTATTGAATATTTCAATATTCAATAATCATTATTTCTATAGAAATATTAAAATGGATGAGAATGGATTATCTGTTGACATATAGTACACAATTTTTTATAAAGATTCAGTCAGGGATTACCCGGAGAATTAGAACATGATACTGTTATGAACAATGAAAACTGTGACAAACCTACACAGCCCTTTGATTTCTACCATCAAGTTTACTCTGCTTGTCTAGAATTAATAAGGATATTGAAAACTAGATACAAAAATTGATTTGAAACAGTCATTGTACCAGTTTTTATATGTGATCATGAGTCAACCTCTTTTCAACTTACGGTATATAATCATTGAACATATATTCATCACTATATTTTATTTGCCTATATCTAATACATAGAGCCAAAACCATTCTTTTGATTTGTCAATTGAATCAGTTTAGAAATAAAAGAGTTTTCACAACAGTTTTGAATTAAATGACATTTGAAGAACGTTGACCAAATCTAATTCTTTCAATTATACTTCCTTTTTTACACTGAAGGAGTAAGTCTTTGTGTTACCTGGTGCCCATTTCAGGAAATTCAAAGATAAATTTTAGGCATAAAATGCATCTTAACAGTTTTTTATTATTCTGAATTTGTGACCTAACTCAGGAAGAGTTTTAAATCTTAACAATAATCATTGACCTAAGTCATGGTCTCCAAAGATAAGAAATAGTTCCAAGCAATATTTTAAAATACAGCAGTAGGAACAATAATTGTTAGGACCTTTAATTGTTTTAAATATGAACTTTGCTAAAAATTATTTAAAATATGGCTAATGGCTAAGAGCCTGTATGTAAGAGCCAGAACCATCTTTTTTTGAACTTTTATGTTCTTTCCCTAGTTGGAAATAGTAAGGTCATTAAAAATAACAAAGATAACCACACCAAAGAAATTTAGGCTGTTCAGTAAAGCACTGGGACTAAATGGTTTATTACCTTGCACAATCATTTAAGATTTTATTCTGTACTCCAGCATTCTCACAGACTTTTTCCCCTTCATAACCATTATACCTCAGCATGCAATGACATTTGTTTATGGTCTCCTTCCAAATCATCTCATAATTAAGATAATTAAATCTTAAATTTAATATATTAGCCTTTATGTAATTCACAGTTTTTACTACATAACTTAGTACAGTGATATTTTAGCTGTTTCATTTTGTTTTCCTGATGCAAGTTTCTTGATCTAGCTAACTAAATGATTTCCTTCATTGCAGCTGAAAATGCAATAGAATAAACTCCAACACAGAGCTAAACTCCAAACCACATCTGATTGTAATCAAGATTTTACGCAGCATAGTTTTAGAAATCTAGAACTTCCAGCTTCCAAAACTCTGTTGAGGAGACCAAAGTTATCCTGATTCTCAATCTTTTCTAAGTTACTGATTACCCATCCCTATTGGAAACTTGTAAAGTGTACTGTTTGTCGCCATGTCGCTGGAATAACTAAATGCTATATCTTAAAGTGGGTCTGTTTTCAACCATTTATAATGGGAACTCAGTGGACCCTTCCAATTTTCAAATCATGTCCTTCACTTTGAGAAGTTGCTTTGAATTACTTTATAAATTTCCTTTCCCTTTTCTTCTGTTCCATCTTTCTGGAACTCCTAGATTGTGTTTTGGATCTCTTGGAACACCCCCCTGCCCCCCGATTTTCCTGTTTCTTCTTTCACAATTCTCTGACTTTGTCTTAACTATTCTATGTTCCTAGAATATTTCCTCCATTTTATCTTCCATCCAGCCAATTGTACTTTCAGAGGTATCTTATAGTCTCAATTCTTTGCCTTTGGAGGATTTTGCTTTGTAAGTCTAATAGGTTGTTGGCTTTCTTTGTTGTCAGTGTCTGATTCTGTTCCCTTGAATCCTCTTAATCAGCTATTTTTGTCTATTTGCTTTCTGGTTTCCAAATTTTATACTGTGTTCTGTCTCAGTTTTCATGTCTTAAGAATTTCCTTTACTATGGTTTTAGTAGGGTCTTAGAAGGCAGTGAGGTTTGACATGTGTGTTTAGTACTCTGTTTTACCTAAACATTACTGGGGGGATTGTTGTTGTTTTTCTTTTGGCAACAGAGGCTCACTTTGTCACCCTTGGTAGAGTGCTGTGGCATCACAGCTCACAGCAACCTCAAACTCGTGGGCTTAAGTGATTCTCTTCCCTCAGCTTTCCAAGTAGCTGGGACTTCAGGCACCTACCACAACACCTGGCTGGTTTTAGAGGGAGATCTTTTCTGGCTCAGGCTGGTCTCGAACCTGTGAACTCAGGCAGTCCACCCACCTCAGCCTCCCAGAGTGCTAGGATTACAGGCGTGAGCCACTATGCCCTACAGCGTTTGTTTTTAAGAAACAAGCTCTCTCTTTGTCACGTAGGCTATAGTGTAGTGATTGTATCTCAGTGTTGCCTCAAACTCCTGGACTCAAGTGATTCTCCCATTTCAGCCTCTGTAATAACTGAGACTATAGGCACATGCCATTATACCCAGCTAATTTTTTAAGTTTTCTAAATTGTACAGACAGGGTCTTGCTATGTTGCCCAAGCCGGTCTCGAACTTTAGGCCTCAAGTGATCCTCCTACTTTAGTCTACAAAGTTCTGGAATTATGCAACCATGTTCAGTTCTAAGTTTTTTAGCCACTCCATTGCAGCCGTTTTGTATTTTCATTTTAGTTTTTCCCATCTGATGAAGGAAGTGTTTGTCATGGTCCCGTCCTCCTCCCTTTGGTCTTCTTCAAACACACTTTCCTCAGCTTTATTTTTTTAATGTAATATTTTCTTCTCATAGCCCTCAAAGTACATACACTCTACACTCCTTTTTGGACACAGTTGACATAAAATACCTCTTCCCATCTTAACCTCTACTTATTTCTCAGATCTCATCTGGCCTGGGGCACTGTCACTGTGATATATGAGTTAATGATATTAAACTACTTGCTGCTACTCTTTGCTATTTTCTGAGAATGTCAGACCCTTACCAGCTTCTGTAGTTTTGTAATATACTTTTTTACTCTCCGGGGTCTCAAGTAACTACTGATTTCTCTTCCCAATGCTTCCATCTCTTCTGAAGCTTTCTTTCGTCTGCTTTCAAACCTTGAGGGTGTAGTTGATTGTCTTCTTTGCTTATAGTACTTAGAATGCTGTGAAGGTTGAGAATCCCTAATCCAAAACTCTGAAATACACACAACTCCAAAATGTGAAACTTTTTGAGTGCCAGCATGATGCCATAGGTGGAAATTTCATACCCGACCTCATGTGATGAGTTGCAGTCAAAACTTAGGCGTTTAATACAGTATATTCAGTGGCCCTTCCCCCACTCCCAACAACAGGCATTCTAGTGATGTTACTGTGCTGCTTAGTTACCTGAGCATATTATTTTTTCACAGTTTTTTTTGTATCTATTACATCATGACTGTGTACATTAATGCATTTATGGGGTACATGTGCTGAATTGATAAACAATGTAGAATGCTTGCATCAAACAATTAACATAACCATCACCTCGCTTGCTTATTTGTTGTGGTAAGACATTTATACTCTATTCTTAATAGTTTTGAAATGTACCATTGTAGTATGCACGTTAGGTGAGGTCCTACCAAATACCCTCCCCCCTCCCACCCTTCCCTCTCTTTTCCTCTTTGTTTCTGGACTATAGTTAATGTTTTATCATTTGTATGAATGTGTAGGGGATTATATGTTGTTTTCATAATAGTATTGAGTACATTGGGTACTTCTTCTTCCATTCTTGAGATAACTTTACTAAGAAGAATATGTTCCAGCTCCATTTAGGTAAACATAAAAGATGTAAAGTCTCCATATTTTTATGGCTGCATAGTATTCCATGGTATGCATATACCACAATTTGTTAATCCATTCATGAGTCCATGGACACTTGGATGGCTTCCATGTCTTGGCAATTATGAATTGGGCTACAGTAAACGTTCTGATGCAAATGTCTTTGTTGTAAAATGGCTTTTGATCATCTGAGTATATTCCTAGTAGAGGAATTGCACAGTTTTAATAGTATCTCGTGTATTTTACTCTTAAGTACACACATGTGAATAAATGTGAGAAAATGATGACTTACCAGTAGCATAAATTTAGAGTCAGGAATCATAGTGAGGTGAGGCCAAACAACCACAGATTGCCCACATAAATGGCTCAGATAGTGACATATCTGCTTTCGATGGTTCAGTGTACATAAACTATTTTCATGAACAATATTATAAGATATATGTGAATCATAAATGAATTGAATGTTTATACCTGGATCCCATCCCCAAAACATCTCATTTTATATGTGCAGATATTCCCAAATCCCCCCAAAGTCAGAAATCTGAAACACTTTTAGCCCCATGCATTTCGGATAAGGAATGCTCAACTTGTAATTATTCAGTTATATGATCTGACTACTTCCATTAGATCATTACTAACATTAGGGAATAAATCTTTATCTACTTTGCTTTTCTAACTTAAAAGTGTGTGGGTGGATTAGATTAATGTACTTGTATTATGATGTGATTACCTTAGGTGATTTTTAAGAGGCGCTTACCTTTTTTATAATCAAATTTTTTATTCGATATTATTTCTATTTCACATTTCTTTCCAGTAATTTACTTTTATAATGTAAAAAACATGCATGTAATTACTTAGAATGAGGGAGAGGACTTACTGAAAATTATAATTTTTTAGTTCATTGAGAAATTGTCATATAGCAACTTGGCCACCTTTTTATTTTTATTTTTTCAATTGTTGGGGATTCATTGAGGGCACAAAGAACCAGGTGTTAAGAAGATGAATGATTTAAACTGTTTCCTTCCCAGTATTTTCTTTCTCCTTGGAGAACCCAAACAAAGGATAATATGCTGAAACAGATATAACAGAATGTATCCTATTCCTGGCTTAATCATCTGGTCAAATCAATAACCATAGACATGAAAGTGTCTAATGGACTTATTCTGATCCCATTTTTATTTTATTTTTACGTTCTTAAAGTATTCTCTCTTTCAGAAATCATCCAGACTTAGTGAGAATTATGCATTCTTAATGTCTTTATTATATAATAAGTATACATGGTGCTTTACTAGAAAGTATGTTACAAAGCTGATTACTGTAAAACAGATTTTTTGCAGAGAAATAATGTTACTGGGATTTGTTTTCTTGATTGTGGATTTGGTATAAAGTATGTTGTAAAACCAAACATAAAGCCTCTGTAAGTTTTAATAATTTAAAATAGTGAAATACTAAATGGACTTAATTGATACTATAAGTGGTTATGCATTTTCTTAATCAAACCTCCACTGTACTCAGATCTCTAACCCTATCACCTCTGCCCTTCGATTTAGTATATACCATATTTTGCCATGTACACATACATAACACACACTCACATTTTTGCCCAAACTTTCAGGGGAAAAAGTCTTCCATTTTAATGTTTTAATTGAAACTTTTATTTGCGCATATTTAGCTACAGTACTTGTTTTTTGTAAATAATGATATTTACACATCATAGAAGGCAAAACAGTTTTTCATCACTGTCAACATCAGAAGTATCATCTTCTTCAATTTCTACATGACCAATGTCTTCTGAAGAGTCACTTTCCTTGTCCAGTAAATTTCATCATCTGCAGTTCCATCCATAGCATTGCTGATGCCACATTAAAAAAAAAAAAATGAGTTCATAACCACTTGCTTCTTGACACTGTTCCATAATCTTAGGATCTAATCACAAACCTCTGTGATGGATACTTTCTTGATTCTACCTTTAGGTATATTAAATCTTTACCATCTGATTATATTCACAACATCCACTCTTTCTTCCTTAGGGCTTTAAAGTGCTCATTTACTGACACATTAAGAGGTTGCACTTGGCTGGTTTGCCCACCAGGTAGCACAGTAAGTCGAGTTTCCAAGTCCACTGCAGTTGTTTTTGCACTTTGTGTAACATGGGCTTTGAAGTGATTACAAAATAAGCAAAGCTTTTTTTTTTTTTTTAAATATGGAACGCTTCACCAATTTGCATGTCATCCTTGTACAGGGGCTATGCTAATCTTCTCTGTATCGTTCCAATTTTAGTATATGTGCTGCCGAAACAAGCACGCAAAGCTGTTTTTTTAAGTAAAATCCTCCAGGCCTTTATGACCTGACTTTGTTAAACCGGATTTTCATGCCTTCTTTATTAGTCTGTCCTTTTTCATGCATGTGGACAATAACTCTACTTGGAATTTTTTCTTTTGGAACTGTTTTTTCTTTTTCTTTTCTCTCTTTTTGAGATAGTCTTATTCTGTTGCTCTTGATAGAGTGCTGTGGCGTCATAGCTCACAGCAACCTCAAACTCCTAGGCTCAAGAGATCCTCTTACCTCAGCCTCCTGAGTAGCTGGGACTATGGGCACCTGGCACAACACCCAGCTAGTTTTTCTATTTTTAGTGGAGACAGGGTCTTGCTGTTGCTCAGGCTGGTGTTGAACTCCTGAGCTCAAGCAATTCACCTGCCTCAGAGTGCTAGGATTACAGGTGTGAAAAAAACTGGAAATGTTTTTTCTTTAAAGGTGTTCATAGATAGTAGCTTTGTCCCATCTGCAACAGGCTGGATCAACAGTGAAATGTGTATTGTCTCAGTTTACTTATTTCCATTCATGGACTCTGCCACTGCATTACTCCAACTGTTGTTGCCTACTGCACTATCCACTGATGACTGTGTCATTGTTAAATTCAGTAGATAATTCTTAGTCCTTACCTTATTAGACTTCTTTGCAGGTTTTGAATTCTGCCCATTTTGAAAATCTTTTTCTTTTTGATCATACTGCATCTACTTTCATGACTTCAATTACTGTATTTATATCATTTGCAATAAATCTATGTCTTCAGCCCTCTATTGAGAGCTTTAACATTTATTCAGCTTGCCATCAACATTCCCACTTAGATGTCTCACAGGTCCCCAAAACTCAACATACACAGGATTGAACTGTCTTCTCCCAAATCTCTTCCTGTTACCTTTTTTACAGTGAATAATGCTATCATTCACCTGTTGGCCAAGGCAGAAATCATTATCTTTGACTGTTTCTTCCTTACCTCCAATAGTCAATCACCAAGTACTATGTTGGCTCTGTTGCATATCTCTCTCTACTCTGTCTACTGCCTGTAGTAACCATAACCTTTCTGTAGCCACCGTCATCTCTCACTGAATAATTTTAACTAATGCTAATTACTTTTAAATATTCTGCCTTCTGTCTGTATTTACTTACCCTAAAAATTAAGACAGCTAAATATATATTTCCCAAATAACATATAATTGATACTCTCTTATTTAAAAAAAACCTTTAAAGAAGCCCTTCTTGGCTTGGCCCCTGTGGCTCAAGCAGCTAAGGCACCAGCCACATACACCTGAGCTGGCGGGTTCGAATCCAGCCCAGGCCCGCCAAACAACAATGACAGCTACAACCAAAAAATAGCCGGGCGTTGTGGTGGACACCTATAGTCCCAGCTACTTGGGAGGTAGAGGCAGGAGAATCACTTGAGCCCAGGAGTTTGAGGTTGCTGTGAGCTGTGATGCTACATCACTCTACCCAGGGTGACAGCTTGAGGCTCTGTCTCAACAACAACAAAAAAAAGAAGCCCTTCTTTTTGGAGTAAGAAGACTTTTTTCTTCTTCTTCTTTTTTTTTTTTTCTGCAGTTTTTGGCTGGGGCTGAGTTTGAACCCACCACCTCCGGTATATAGGGCCGGTGCCCTACTCCTTGAGCCACACGTGCTGCCCAGAAGATATTCATATTCTGGTTTCTAATTTTATACCCAGTCTTGATTCTGAGTATATACAGTATCTGTTCTGCCTAAAATGCTTTATTTTCTCATACCTCACACGTTTTCATGTGGTCTTCTTCTTCTTAACTGATACACACACACACACACACACACACACACACACACACACACACACACACACAGATAGTAGTTTTAATGTGTGATCTGGAAGTGCCTGGATGTCTCTGAGATCCTTTCAGAGAGTTTGCAACATCAACACTTTTCATAATAAATCTGTGACATTATTTGCTTTAGTGTGGTGGCTAGATGGGTGCTTTTGTGTTCCTTAATTTAAAAATTCCCTTAAGAAAATCCTTTCTCTCTCTCATTTTTTGCTAAACTTAGTGAGATCCCATTTTTAAATTCTCATGGTAAATAGCAGTAGCTATAACAAGCAAAAGCTCTTCAGGGTTCAGTAATTTCCAAAAGAGCAAAGAGATTCTGAATCGAAAAGATTTGAGAACAGCTGTTCAGGCTTCTGTTAGATGGCGTTTTTTCTGAGAAGTCTTTGGTTGGGTACTTCATCATAGTAACCTTTTGGATACCCTTCTCTGTGGTTTGTACTTTCCCTGTTACAGCACTTACTGTATTGTATTATGGTGGGTTACCTGTTTATCTGTCTAGGCCAGTAGATATAGAAAACTACATAAAAGAAGGAATCTTTTTTTTAGACTTGGACAATCAATTGAACTGCTTTGGGAGATCTTAGACCAGTGTGCTGATGACTTTGGGTGTTGTCTGGGGCCTCAGTCTGAGCTGCAGACCTGAAAGGAGCTAATATCATTCAGCTGTGGGTTGCACCTGCCTCTTGCAGTGCCTGGATCGGCTGGGAGACCTGGGGCGAGTAACCTAGTGACTGAGCTGTCCAGTGGCAGGGATTGAGACGCTGGGCAAATGTGGAGATCCAAGTGTTTGGCATATCAACAGCCTTGACCCTCAGGGGCATAGAGAGAGACTGGATTTCGCACACTGGATAAGCAGGCAGCCACACCAGGAGAGATCTCAGGGATAAGTACTTTCCTTGGAAAGCTTCTGCTTGGCCAAGGTTCATGGTTTGGAGTGTCTTTTGAGTGGGCTGAGGAGACATTTGAGCTTCCAAACCTGTGGGGTCTGAGAAATGAGCAGAGGCCTCCGGTCTCCATCTTGTACAGCTGTATGAACATTGTGATTAATGTCTCATACCTCAGAAGATCACCTATTGCCCACTCAATATTTAGCAAGATATATATACTGTTTAGTTTCTTGATTTTGGGGGGGAGGGTTGTTTTTTGTTTTTGTTTTTTCTTAATTTCTACATTTTTCCTTGACATTTTTTTTCTTTTTGTTTTTTTTTTTCACCATTCTATTTTAAATACAATCTTCCATTTTTGCCTTCTTTAACGATTAGAATTTCATTTTTGCTAGTGTTTTGGCCCCTATTATTTGTTTTTTCTAATTTTGTCCCATAAGGGTTTTTGCTTGTTTGTTTCAGTTTGATTTATAGTATTTTTGTTTTTCCTCTCTACCTGGTGGAGGTGGGGTACTGTGTCTGAGCTGGCTGGCAAAGAGCTGTTGATCATAAGGGAATCACCCAACCCAGCACCCCCCAGAGGTCGGGGGTCTTTAAGGTTGGGTAATAGTACCCTACTATACTATATTTCTCTCGTTTCTTTCTTTTAGTTCCTTTCTTCTTTTTGTCAATATTTCCTTTTACTCACCCCCTCTTCTTTCTTTGTCTCTCTCTCTTTTTTTTTCCTTTTTTAAATCATTTTTCCCTTCTTGCTCTTCAATCTTTTCATCCTTCTGGTCTCCTACCAAAAGGGACTCATTAACACTTTAGGCCAGCAGTACAGTAACTTAAAGGGCAAGAACAAGTGAAAGGAAAATTAGGGTAAGGAAACAGATACAAGAAAGTACTCATGAAGAAGAATCAACAGAAAAATCCTAGCAACATGAAATACCAGTCCAGAGTAACCCCTTATAGGGATCGTGAGATAACTACCGCAGAGGATTCCTCCTATAAAGAAATGTTAGAAATGACAGAAGGGGAATTTAAAATACAGATGATGAAAACAATGAAGGAAATTGCTGAGAAAGTGGATAATAACCAAAAGGAAATTCAAAACCAGAATCAAATAAGAGATGAAAGATAAGAAGAATATAAAAAGAATATAGCAGAGCTAAAGGAAGTGAAGCAGTATCAATAGAAAGTATCAAGAACAGATTAGATCATGCAGAAGAAAGAATCTCAGAAGTACAGAATAAAGCTCTTGAGATAATTCCGAATTAGTTAAAGAGGCCAAAAAGAAGAGAGAGAAAGCAGAATGTTCACTGACGGAATTATGGGACTCTGTAAAGCATTTAAACATACGAGTTATAGGTATTCCAGAAGGGGAAGAAGAATGCCCCAAAGAAATGGACGTCATTCTAGTGAATATTATAAATGAAAATTTCCCAAATATCACCAAAGATTCTGACATACTCCTTTCAGAGGGATATCGGTCCCCTGGTCACCTCAAATCAAATAGAGCTTCTCCAAGGCATATTTGTGATCAATCTGTCTAAAGTCAAGACAAAAGAAAAGATTTTGCAAGCTGCCAAGAGTAAGCACCAACTGTCCTACAGGAGCAAACCTATCAGGGTGACTGGGGACTTCTTTAATGAAACTTTTCAAGCCAGAAAACGATGGTCATCTATCTTTAACCTACTTAAACAGAACAATATCCAGCCCAGAGTTCTGTATCCCGCTAATGTTAAGCTTTAAAATTGATGGAGAAATCAAATCTTTTATTGATACGCAAACATTGAGGAAATTTCCCACAACAAGACCAGCTTTACATGAAACTTTTAACCTGTCTTACACACTGACCATCACAATGGACTTTCAGCAAAGTAAACACCCAGAAATTAAAGGACAGAACCTAGTTTTCACAGTGATGCAAAAGACAAAACTAAGCAATGGACTTTCACAAAATAAGATGAATAGAATGCTACCATGCTTATCAGTTATCTCGATAAATGTCAGTGGCTTGAATTCCCCACTAAAGAGGCACATATTGACTGATTGGATTAAAAAACACAAGCCATCTATTTGCTGTCTGCAAGAAATGTACCCCACATCAAAAGACAAATTAAAACTCAGAGTTAAGGATTGGAAGCCACTTTTTCAGCAAACAGAACTCAGAAGAAAAGAGGGGTTGCAATATTATTCTCAGATACATGTGGTTTTAAAGCAACTAAAGTCAAAAAAGACAATGAAGGTCACTTCATATTGGTTAAGGGAAAAATACAACAAGAAGACATTTCAATTTTAGCTATCTATGCACCCAGTTTAAATGATTCCAGATTCTTGAAACAGACCTTGCTTAGTCTGAGCAATATGATAATCCTATAACACCATAATAACAGGGGACTTGTTAGACAGATCCTCTAAACAGAAATAAAAATATTAGAGATGTAAATGAGACCTTAGAACAAGTGTACTTGATAGACGTATGTAGAACACTCCATCCCAAAGATGTAGAATATACATTCTTTGTCCCATGGAACATCAGCCCATGGAACATTCTCCAAAATTGATTATATCCTAGGACACAAAACAAACCTCAGCAGGATCAAAAGAATTGAAATTCTGCCTTGCATCTTTTCAGGCTGCAAGGCACTAAAAGTGGAACTCAGCTCCAACAAAAAAGCTCAACCTGATACAAAGGCATGGAAGTTAAACAACCTTGTGCTAAATGACAGTTGGGTGCAGGAAGAAATAAAAAAGGCAAGTATTAACTTCCTTGAGTATAACAACAATGAAGACACAAACTACCAAAACCTATGGGATATAGCAAAAGCAGTCCTGAGAGGAAAAATGTATTGCTTTAGAAGCCTACATTCGAAAAACAAAAAGAGACCCTGTCAACAAACTCACAGGCCATCTTATGGAATTGGAAAAAGAAGAACAATCTAAGCCTAAACCCAGCAGAAGAAAAGAAATATCCAAAATCAAGTCAGAGTTTAATGAATTGAAAACAAAAGAATCATTCAGAAAATTAATGAAACAAGAAGTTGCTTTTTTGAAAAAATAAATAAAATAGATAAGCCTTTGGCCAGACTAACTAAAAATAAAAAGGTAAAATCTTTAGTAAATAACCTCAATCAGAAATGATGAAGGGGAAATAAGAACTGATGCCACAGAGATATAAGAGATTATCTCTGAATACTACCAGAAACTGTATTTCCAGAAATTTGACAATGTGAAGGAAATGGATCAATATTTGGAATCACACCCTCTCCCCAGAATTAGCCCAGATGAAATAAATCTCCTGAACGGACCAGTTTCAAGTAATGAGATCAAATAAACAATAAAAAAACTTCCAACAAAAAAAATGCCCTAGTGCAGATGGCTTCACACTAAAATTTTATCAAACCTTCAAAGAAGAGAATTTCAGACCAATTAGGCCTATGACTATAGATGTGAAAATTCTCAACAAAATCTTAGCCAATAGATTACAGCTTATCAAAAAAGTCTACATCATGATCAAGTAGGTTTCATCCCAGGGATGCAAGTCTAGTTTAATATTAACAAGTCCATAAATGTATGTTATTCACCAAATCAACAGAAGCAAAACCAAAGACTATATGATAATCTCAGTAGATGTAGAAAAAGCATTCGATAAAATCCAGCATCCTTTTAAATTAGGACACTGAGGAGTATAGGCATTGGTGGCTCATTTCTTAAACGGATCAAAGCTATCTATGGCAAACCCACAGCTAATATTTTACCGAGTGGAGTAAAACTGAAAGCTTTTCCTCGTAAAACTGGAACCAGACAAGGTTGTCCTCTATTACCATTACTATTCAACATAGTGCTGGAAGATCTAGCCAGTACAATTAGGCAAGACAAGGAAATAAAGGGCATCCAAATGGGTGCAGAGGAGGTCAAACTCTCCCTTTTTGCTGATGATATGATCTTATATTTAGAGAACCCCAAAGACTCAACCACAAGACTCTTGGAAGTCATGAAAAAATGCAGTAATGTCTCAGGATATAAAATCAGTGTCCACAAGTCAGTTGCCTTTGTATACGCCAACAACAGCCAGGATGAGAGGTTAATTAAAGACACGACTCCCTTCACCAGAGCCCCAAAGAAAATGAAATACTTAGGAATATACCTTACAAAAGAGGTGGAGGACCTCTATAAAGCAAATTATGAAACCCTAAGAAAGGAAATAGCAGAGCACTTTAACAAATGGAAGAACATACCATACTCATGGCTGGGAAGAATCAACATTCTTAAAATGTCTATACTTCCCAGAGCAATTTACCGATTCATTGCCAACACTATTAAAATAACAACATCCTACATTCATGACTTGAACAAAATGATTCTGTGTTTTGTATGGAACCAGAAAAACTCCTTATAGCTAAGGAAGTTCTTAGTGATAAAAACCAAGCTGGGGATATCACCATATCAGATTTTAAGGCTGTACTACAAGGACATAGTAGTCAAGACAGCATGCTATTGGCACAAAAATAGAGACATAGATACTTGGCATCGTATAGAAAACCTGGAAATGAAACCAACAACTTACACAACGACCTAATCTTCGATAAACCTAACAAGAGCATCCATTGGGGAAAGACACCCCCCCCATTCAATAAATGGTGCTGGGACAATTGGATGTCCACATGTAAAAGACTGAAACTGCATCCTCACCCTTCTCCACTCATAAAAGTTGATTCAAGATGGATATAGGACTTAAATTTAAGGCATGAAAGAATAAAAATCCTCAAAGAAAGAAATGGAAAAACACTGGAAGATATTGGCTTGGGGAAAGACTTCATGAGGGAGACTGCCATGGCAATAGCAACAACAGCAATAATAAACAAATGGGATTTAATTAAACTGAAAAGCTTCTGTGCAGCCAATGAGACAACCACCAAAGCAAATAGGCAACCTACCCAATGGGAAAGGGTATTTGCATATTTTGAATCAGATAAAAGTTTAATAATCAGGATCTATACATAACTTCAATTAATCCACAAGAAAAAAACCAACAATCCCATACCTCAGTGGGGAAGAGAGCTGAATAAAATCTTCTCTAAAGAGACAAATGGCCAGTAAACACATGAAAAAATGTTCATCATCCCTAATTATTAGAGAAATGCAAATTAAAACCACCCTGAGATATCATCTAACCCCAGCGAAAATGGCCCTTATCACAAAATCTCAAAATTGCAGATGCTGGTGCAGATGTGGAGAGAAAGGAACACTTCTACAGTGCTGGTGGGACTGCAAACTAATACAACCTTTTTGGAATGCAGTATGGAGAAACCTCAGAGAACTCAAACCTAGACCTCCCGTTTGATCCTGCAATCCCATTACTGAGCATGTATCAAAAAGGAAAAAAAAAACTTCTAGTATAAAGACACTTGTACTAG
The DNA here is from genome assembly GCA_963573935.1 of Arctocebus calabarensis. Taxonomy (NCBI): domain Eukaryota; kingdom Metazoa; phylum Chordata; class Mammalia; order Primates; family Lorisidae; genus Arctocebus; species Arctocebus calabarensis. Next base: position 2,170 of record CAUYON010210922.1, on the reverse strand, counting down.
GCTGTTTATTACAGCCCAATTTACAATCACTAAAATGTGAAAACAACCTAAATGTTCTTCAACTCAGAAATGGATTGGTAAGTTGTGGTATATGTATATCATGGAATATTAGTCAGCCATCAAAAAAATGGAGATTTTGCAGCATTTGTACTAACTTGCATAGAGGTGGAACGGATTATTCTTAGTGAAACATCACAGGATTGGAGAAGCATGAATCCTATGTATTCAACTTTGATATGAGGTCAATTAATGACAATTAATGACACAGTGGGGCATGGGGGAAGGAGAGAGCAGACAGAGGAGGGAGGGGGTGAGGGAAAGAAAAGAAGAAAAGAAAAGCAAATAGTGACTAATTTTCACATAAATTGGATTTAATTTTGACCAAAATACATTATTTAAACATTAATTTTTAATTTTAATTGTTAATATGTTGTTTAGGATATTGTATCCTCATTTATAAGTGAAATATGTTTGTAATTTCTATTTATAAGAATGTATTTTCTCCAATTTTAATATCAGGTCTATACAGATTAAGTAGAATGATTTTGAAGTATTTCTTCGTTTTTTGTTGTCTATAAGATTTGGCATGATCTGTTTTTTGAAATTATCTTTTATTTATAAATATTAGTTGTCCATTTTTTGAGACTGGGAAAAAAAAAAGTAGTAGTTAACTGATGACTCCATAGTGGGCCTCAGAGTCAAAGCGTTGTATAATAGACATACTCTTATCTGACAATGTGAATATTACTTTCTTTGCATTATTATTATTAATATTGCTTAATATTTCGATGTAGCAATCATCTGATTTCTTTTCTGAATGTATTTATCTTTGTTCATTCTTTACGAGGTTTTTGTTTCTAGTCCTTATCTTAATATTGTTATTGTTATTAAATTTTAAGCCTTTTTAATTCTGTGAAGGCAAAAAGTGGAAACCTAATTAACACATGTATGTAAAAATAAAAAAATAAAATAAAATAATAAAAAAAAAAGAAGGAATCTTCTATCCCTAGGACCTAGCACAGTTTTAAAATTTTGGTGAGTGCTCAATAAATAGTAAATAAATAAAATTAAAGAACATAAACAATGAATAAATGTTAAATGACTTTCTTTGAAAACATTTGAACATAATTATTTTCATTTATTCATTATCAGATTATGACTATCACAAGTTTTAAATAATAATCATTTTGTACTTTAGGGATACATTCATTGCTTAACTTTTTTCTGACCCCCTAATATCTGAATGGGTTTTAGAAAACAAGATTTATTTCATATGAGTGCATGTATGGTGTTCATATGTTAGAGCAAAAGGAGCCTATTGCTTGGAATCAGCTCTGTATTTGAATCTTTGTCTTCCACAAATAACCATGGAGCCTTTAACAAGTCTTTGTCTTCCCTTGAAGCTAACTTCCCTTATTAAATAATGGAATTAGACTAGACTCTCTACAAAGTTTTTTGTATTACATTATATGATTATATGTGAAGGTGTCAAATGTGTATTGAACGTAATATCCTTTGTTAAAAAATCTATAGATTTGTCTATATATTAAAATAACTTTGTTTTTACAGGAAGGATGATAAAGACTATGCTTTAAAACAAATAGAAGGAACTGGGATCTCTATGTCGGCATGTAGAGAAATAGCAGTAAGTGAACCTCTTTTTTTATTATTATAGACTGATTTATAAGTGTGTTATGTATGTAAGTATTTATATTGTATTTGTCACATTGATTAAAAGTTGATGGATATTTTTCATATCAACTATAGAACAACATTTAAAAAATTTCTATATAAAGTCATTTATTTGGGTTAATCTCAGTTATTTATATAAATATATATTTTCCTGGCAGTGTCACTAATAGTTAAGAGTCCAGTAGTTATTTCGTTGAGTGCAGTAAAAGTTATATTTTAGTCCTCAGTAATACTTCTAGTTTAATAAGTTAGGTACGTCAGCTCAGCGCTAGTGGCTCAACGGGCTAAGGCGCCAGCCACGTACATCTGAGCTGGCGGGTTTGAATCCAGCCTGGGCCCACCAAACAACAATGACGGCTGCAACCAAAAAATGGCCGGGCGTTGTGGCAGGCGCCTGTAGTCCCAGCTACTTGGGAAGTGGAGGCAGGAGACTCGCTTGAGCCGAGGAATTGGAGGTTGCTGTGAGCTCTGATGCCAC